>VXBT01000487.1:453269-489224 GCA_013400235.1 Oriolus oriolus
GGTGGCCGCGGCAGCCCCGGGCGGAGCGCCCCGCCGGTAACGGGACCGCGATCGGGACCGGAGCGCAGGGCTGCTGCGGCCAGCTCGGCCCGGGGACCGGGACAGGAGAAGGGTTCCTGCCTCTCTTACACTCTCTCAGGCTCCTGCGCTTCTTTTTCTTCGGTACCGTGCTGAAACCGGTGTCCTGCCGCAAATGGAACTCCCTTGTTCCATATCCACAAGTCCTGGGCTTAAAAGTAACAAAATTACGACAGTCAGAGAGCAGGCACTGGGATAAATAATAAAATTTCACTGGCAACACCTTCAGTACCTTCAGTACTTTCAGTTAGTGTAATAGATAACATCTGTTACACTCACTAGAAGTACCTTCAGCAGGATATTTGAGATACTTACTTACAGTCCGTTAGTGTAACTACGTAAAAATGGATCTTTTTTTCTTTTTTTTTTCGTACTTTCTTCTATATCGAGTGTTTCTTTCCATCAGCCAGTTTTAAGCAGCCAATCTCCTCTCACAAGCTTGAGCTTTTTATATAATTTTTTGTCTTGTTGAATGATTTTATTATCTTATGGGGGAAGAAAAAGAGTAAAAGTTAACTCCGAACTAGATCTAACATGTATTTTGGTAATAAGAAAAAAAAAAAGAAAGAAAAACAAGGTAAATGTTATTCAAGCAAAATACTAGGACAAATAGAACGGAAATAGGAAGGAAAATGTGTTGTCAAATAAACCAAGCTTTCTACTTGCCTGGAATGCTGTATGGAGATTTACTCATCTGCTCTCAGAAAGGATCCCGCAGAATTTGGTGGAACTTGGAACCAACAGCATATTAGGATTTGGGGGACTGTGGAAAAATACAATCAAAAGTTTCGGGTTTGTTTTTTTTTAAATCATGTATATCATAGGAATAAAGATAAATAAACTAGATCAAAGCACACAAAACTCACAGATGGGGGCAGAAATATAGTTGGAGTGTTTTCTTGTCACATAAAAAAGAAGAGCCATTATAACAGTGAATATACCAAGTTTGCTAAAATAAAATAGTCATAGACTCATAAAATCATTTAGGTTGGAAAAGACCCTTAAGATCATCGAGTCCAACTGTTAACCCAGCATTAAACCGTGTCCCCAGATGCCACATCTGCACAGCTTTTAAATACCTCCAGGGATGGCGACTCCACCACTTCCCTGGGCAGCCCTATCCAGCACCTGACAATTCTTTGGGTGACAATGGCAGTTGTCACAGAATGTATCATTAGGCTGGCACAATTTCATGCTGTGGAGGTCAACAGCTTTGACATGAAGAAATATCTAGAGATTTGTATCGGTAAAAATATAGATTTATAATGCTGAGCGAATGCATGGAAAGGGATCTAAGATTCCAGTCTTGAGCTTAGCCTCAGTTTTAATTTTTAAAATGTAGATTCGGACTTTATTTATTTATTTATTTATTTATTTAATCCTGTATGTGCCTTCTGCAGGCTGTGTTGTGCCTTTCTCCAAAGCATCTGGAGCTAACCACTTGTGGACAGAGGAGCTGGGCCTAGCTGGGCTCTGCTCTCGGTTGTTGTCTGTCACCATGGCTCTCACTGCTCTCAAAGGACCATATAAAAGTGTCCTCAGTCCTTAGTTTGGAGAGCTGCTTTCTTTAGGTGCACTGCAAAGCACAGAATGTAGTGTGGGCTAATTTACTTTATCTTTTGACAGAACAAATTAGCCCACAACAGACTCTCCTGTGCACTGCCACAGCTGTCCTACCTCTGCTCACCTGCATACCCTACTGAAGGTTATTCAAATCTGCATTTTGCATTGATGTTTAGTGCTGTTTCACTTTTTCATTCCTTGTTCTCCAGATTGGGGTGTAATAGCATGTGACACTTTTTATTCCTTTTCTTTTCCCCCCAAAGATCTTCAGCCTTGATCTCGGGGGTATATCTGCTGTTGTGCTGAACGGTTATGACGCAGTCAAGGAGTGCCTTGTCCATCAAAGTGAAATTTTTGCAGACAGGCCGTCTCTTCCCTTGTTCAAGAAGCTGACAAACATGGGAGGTGAGTGCTAATGTCTTTCGTATAAAAATGTAATTTTTGTCCCACAGATGAACAAATCACATTAAATATCTGCTTTAGCCATTTTCTCTACTTGATGTCCTTTCATAAAATACTTGATGCTTCTTTAAAGGTATTATTTGGAAAGGATTGTCACTCGTGGACTATGTCCCATAGCAAGATGTCTGAAATTTTTTATATCATTTTTTGTCTTGTTGAATGATTTTATTATCTTATGGGGGAAGAAAAAGAAAGCATTGCATAAAATACCATGTCAAAATATTTTTTCAGGCTTACTGAACAGTAAATATGGCAGAGGATGGACAGAACACCGCAAATTAGCTGTAAATACCTTTCGAATCTTTGGATATGGTCAAAAGTCCTTTGAACACAAAATTTCAGAAGAATCCATGTTTTTTCTTGATGCCATTGATACATACAAAGGCAGACCGTTTGATCTTAAGCACTTGATAACAAATGCTGTTTCAAACATTACTAATTTGATTATTTTTGGAGAACGTTTCACATACGAAGATACTGAATTTCAGCACATGATTGAGATTTTTAGCGAAAACATTGAATTAGCTGCTAGTGCTTCTGTATTTTTATATAATGCTTTTCCTTGGATTGGTATCTTGCCATTTGGGAAACACCAGCAGCTGTTTAAAAATGCAGCTGAAGTCTATGACTTTCTTCATGAGCTTATTGAACGTGTCTCTGAAAATAGGAAGCCTCAGTCACCTCGACATTTCGTAGATGCATATTTAGATGAGATGGATTGCAATGGAAGTGACCCAGAATCTACATATTCAAGAGAAAATTTAATTTTCTCTGTCGGAGAACTCATCATAGCTGGGACAGAAACTACAACAAATGTTTTAAGATGGGCGGTGTTGTTTATGGCTCTTTATCCAAACATTCAAGGTAAGAAATTTGACATTTCGAGGAACTGATACACTTTCCTATTGCAGATTTAAAATGCTTTTTCAGATGCATTGACCCATAGTCATTACCAAAAAAAAGTTTCTATGTATTATTCTATTGTATCATTTATCAAATATACTATGGACAGAGATGGAAAGCTTGTTTTAAATGCAGACAAAGAGGATATTAAAAGTCAAGTGTCATGATAAAATTTTAACATGTTATTTTGTGAATATATTTTTATAAAGCTTTAATATTTTTAAGTCTTTCTAATATATTTAAGTTTAGCATTGTGATGCATGATCTGTCGTTGGCAGGTGTACTAATCTATGTAGTTAATAAATAATAAGAAAATGTAATTAAATATGAAAGTAATAAACTAAATTACAAACGTACATGTGCCAGCAAAAATGTAAATCAGCTTGTGGTTAACAATTTAGGTACAATTTCTTTTTATCTTAAGCGCCCCAGTTCAGAACAGATTTACATATTATAGAGAGGAATACTTACACTTCTGGAAGAACAGAAATGGCATTTAAAAGTCAAAAGATGTGTTACAGTCATTCTGAAGTAAGACAGCAATAGATGTCTGAGTGTCAGCCCAGACATTTTGGGGAGAAGTTTGGATTCTAGAAGTGAACAGTCATGTTTCTGGTTTCACTGCCTCCACTTCATTTTTCCTGCCAAAACCTTAGCAGTGCTTGGTTCAGCTGGGACTTCCAGGATTTGGAGGAAGAGTGGCCCAGATAACTTGAAAAGTTACTACCGGTACTTTGACCAAAAAATATCAATCTAATATCAATTCCACCATTGTTTCAGAATGGGGATAATGACACTACCTGTGGCTAGGAATAAAGAGTCTAAATTTAAAAGCTTGTAAGCTACTGTTTTTTATATAAGGTATTTCATGTTTCAGTATTCTTTTAGAAGTGTATATATATATTTTTATATATATATGTGTACACACAAATACTTTAGCTTAAATTGAAATGTAGAGGCTATTACAAAATAAACATCAGCTTTTATCCCTAACAGGGCAAGTTCAAAAAGAAATTGATCTTGTCATTGGCCCGAACAAAATGCCCACCTTGGAGGAGAAGTGCAAGATGCCCTACACTGAGGCTGTTCTGCACGAGGTTCTGAGGTTCTGTAACATAGTCCCACTAGGGATTTTCCATGCCACTTCCAAAGACACTGTTGTGCGTGGTTACACGATTCCTGAAGGCACCACAGTCATCACAAACCTCTACTCTGTTCACTTTGATGAAAAATACTGGAGCAATCCAGAGGTGTTTTTTCCTGAGAGATTTTTGGACAGTAATGGGCAGTTTGTCAAGAAAGATGCATTTATTCCTTTTTCACTAGGTAAGAGCAATTCCTTCCACTGTTCCTTTTCACAAATCCAGAGATGTGTAAAGTGTAAGGGATGGCAATAAATGGACAGAATGATATCCTCAGTTCTGATTTAAAGATATTCAATATAATTCAATTTAAAGATATTCAATATAATGCGCCCTGGAAAAAAACAAATTTTAGCAAAACATCTTTTGTATAGATGAGCCCAGTATTATATATAAACTAATAAACATCCACCTTACAAAGTTATAATAATTGCCAGTTAATAATGACTGGCAGTAGATGTAATTAAGAAAATAGAAGGGGGGAAAGGCTGAAATTCACAGTATCATTTTTTAAAGCGTTTTCTATCTAGATTGGCACTTCAAGACAAGATACAGTAGGTAACAAGGGTATCTAAATCAATTTGACAGAATAAGTTCCAATGGCATTTGTGAGCAACGAATTCTCTAAAATCAGTTTCTTAGTGTGACTTATCACCTATCCTTCTTAAAAAATACTATCACCAGGTTCACACAGCACTCTTAGAACACAGAAATGACCATTCCTATTCGTCATAAGAGTGAAAATGCAACTGAAGATATCTTAAATCTTTTCAAAACCTTTTTTTCAATCCAGGAAGAAGACATTGTCTTGGAGAACAGCTGGCTCGAATGGAAATGTTTCTCTTTTTCACCTCGTTGCTACAACGATATCACCTGCATTTTCCTCATGGAGTGATCCCAGAGCTCAAGCCAAGGTTAGGGATGACCTTACAGCCACAGCCGTACCTGATCTGTGCCGAAAGGCGGTGAAGGGAAGGGTTGAGACGGGCAGGTGGAGCACAGTGCTCCAAGCTACAGCTCAGGATCCACTTTGCCTTCTATTCCTAAAAGTGTTCAAGTCAGAATAACAAAAATTTAAAGGACTAATAGTTTCTTTTTACTTGGTTTTCACACTAAAAAACCAAACCTGCACCAAAGGCGCGGAAAGCATCCTGTGTGAAACTGGTGTTTTCACTCCAGAAGACTATTTTGAATCTAACTTCTGATACAGTTTCTAAATATTTAATTACTTAGCAAGCCATTTTACTTCGAGAGGATATTTTCAAAGCATGAAGAACATGGTGCATAATGTTTATACTTGAATTCAACCATGGAAAAATCATTTACATTATTCCAGCTAAGCTATTCTTTATAATTCTCCATTAAATTTTCATAGCTAAAAGGGCTTTAAAAGGTACCTATTTAAATATTTGTAACCAAGAATAAACTATATTTTCCAGCCTTGAAAAACAGATTGTCTATTAAAGCATTTTAATCCTTCTTTCTCCTTGCCCTATCTTCCCAGTTGGTCATAATTTTCTAGTGAACCAGATAACTGTGAATTCACTTTTAAGATCTTTTATGGCTTGCTTCTCACTTAGTGTCATACACAAAGTGTTCAGTTATTGCCATACTCCTGACAATCACAGGGCTTTTTTCCTCCAGTATATTGCATTTCCAAACACCTGTCCTCCACTGCCTCCCAATACAAAGTACTATGTAATGATTAATCTCTCCTTAAATAGTCTGAAGAAGCCAGTATTTGTGTTACCAGAGTCACATGCAACTATACTACAAGTAAAGAAAATAAGCTGCTCGCCCTTCTGGCCCCAGAGGAGAGGTTTTTTGGGGAGGGCAAGTGCAATAGGATGGGGAGAAACAGATTTTAAATGAATTTTAAGCACAAATTTTCGGTGTAAGGGCTACACTTGACTTCTGCCGGCTTCATTTATTATTCTTGCCAGCTCTTGCTTTGTGGTTATTGGTAGGTAAAGATTTGTGTCTGCAGACCTTGCAGGAGAAGCTGAAACTCCAAACACAATATGTTTAGTCCCCGCTGTGTGGGGAGAGAGGCCTCAGGACAGGGTTCAGAACAAAACATGCACCGAGCAGGCAGCTATTTAAGGGCAGGGCTGAGTGACCTGGCTTTTTGGACAGACAGTGCTGCAACTTGGAGCTGCAGGAAAGTTGAACGGCAGGAATTGGTGTTTCTCTGCTAACCTGATGTTTTCAGCTTACACTGAGGAGAAATACTTCCTTTCTTTTGAAAAGGCAAAAGAGAAAAAGCAGAAGAGGGCTAATACCAGTCCACTCATACCTGCCTGTGGAGTTAAGATGCAGCAGGTCCAGGTTAATTTACCCATGTCTCACAGAGAGCAGCTCTAACACATGTTTGTGTTGCTCTGAAGGGGCTGGGCAGGCTACTCCACTTGCTGAATAACTAAGTGCCTTTTGTAGAGAGGATTTCAGACTCGAGAAAGAGAGGAAGGAGACAAACCCCATTGCTGTGCATCAGGTACACCGTGAAAACTGGGAATAAAGCACTCCTAAGCCGTTGGCAAACAGTGGGGTTGGGAGTCCTGATCAAGGTTTTTCTGGATACCAAGTAGGTGTTGTGGAATCTACTGAGCTTGGGTGCCTTCAGTATGAAGCAGCCCTGAAGAGTTCTGGTGCCTGAAGTGGCCACCTGAAAAACAGACTAGGCAGGAATAAGGGAATAAAGGTAGGTATTTATTTGAAGGGCTTCAAAGGTACACCCTGGGGAGTCCAGAGGCTACTGCCAAGATGGACCCTGAGATGGACAACAGGTCACGAGTTCTTCACACTTTTATAAGTTTGGTCCATTTGCATATCAGGGTTAATTCTCCAATTACAACCCCAGTTAATGATGTAATTTCCCCAGGCTCACTCCCCCTCTAAAGATATTGGTTTACAGATTTTGGGCCTAGGACAGTCTGGGTGTCTTTGGAGAGCAGGCTTTGAGAGGCTTTGTTGTGTCTAAGATCACAAGACACTTCAGAGTTACGCACTAAGCACTACAGGATGTGAAAAATACGAAAGTTAAAACCTAAGGCATCAGTTCAGCGCTGCACTTTTGGACTCATGGCAATTCTTCTGTTCCCAACCCTGTGCTCTTAGATCAGACAGGCAGAGTTATGTTAATACCTAGTCTTGCATTCTGGGCTGCAAGAACTCTAGGCCATCTTTTGGTTAAAACGTGATTCAAACAATGCTAATGGAAGTGGAGGGAAGATTAAAAAACATCAAGAACCAGTTCTTGCAGGAGCCCATGCTCAAAATGCGGCTGACCATAATTCCCTTTTGCTGAAGTATTTTGAGATCTAACTCCTGGCTAGTCTTTAATCCATTTAATGAGAACCATATTGATTATATGTCGTTCTGGTTTCTAAATCAAAATGCCTTATAAAAGCCTCAGAATATCAATCCAAACTTTTACCATTATCTGCCAACTTACGGTCTCGTTAAAGCAATCAAATACATCTGACAAACTGTCTTTTCTATAAATCCGGATCAGTATTAGTCATATTTACATGTTTCATTCTCCATCAACTTTTTCATTATTTTCCCTCTGACTTAGAATTATCCTAATGATCCAATTTAATAATTTGAAATATTTACATAATAGTAGTTCTTTCTAGTCCTCTGGAATTTCTCCACTGTATCAGCATTGATTAGGAATGAACACCAGTAGCCAACCAGATGTTCGGAATTTCCTGGTGGGATGTTCAGATATTTCCAGCTGAAATATCTAGGATGTACAGCAGCTGGCTGCTATTTAACATTGTTTGGAGATTAAAGGTTGATATATTAACCAGTGTATCTTCATAACACTGCTGCAGGAGCTGCAGTCAGTACCACCATGTTACCTTAAATCCTCCTTCCCAAATCTCTGTCCTTACACTTAAGTTTTTGGGTTGCTTTTGGCCATGTCAGCATCCCCAGAGACTGAAAAGGGAACACTACAAGCATGTCATATATGACACGGAATAAATGCTGAAGAAAAATCTCACTCATTATCACTTAATTTCCTGAGATTCCACCAGTTCCAGTGATACTGGTGAACACATCCTAAGTGTGAAACTAATGAATGCAGTGAGATTAATTAATTAATAAATTCAGAAATTAATCATACATAGGCAGATTTCATAAAAGTTCAAGAAACATTACTGCTTCTCTGAAAGTAAATAGTTTAAACTGACTGTGATATATTTTTATGTGTATCCAGAATGTGTTGTGAGAGAATAACCTAGAGAATTTTAACAATGCCCTTTTATTTTAGTTTGTCAGTACTTG
The DNA here is from genome assembly GCA_013400235.1 of Oriolus oriolus. Lineage (NCBI taxonomy): Eukaryota > Metazoa > Chordata > Aves > Passeriformes > Corvidae > Oriolus > Oriolus oriolus. The sequence continues at coordinate 461,711 of VXBT01000487.1, forward strand.
AAGTAGTTCACCTAACTCAGACTATATAAAAGGATGTAGCTACATTTTTTTCCTTGAAAAACCTCTCATGTGTCAGATCTCAGCTTCTCTTCAGAAAGGGATGATAAAACAGAAAGAAGTGAAAAGGAGAACATTACAGCCAGTGTTTATTATATAAGGTTTGATGTTATGTACACACTGACAATGGTGTAATGTTTTAACTGGGAGCTAATAACTATTTAGAGAACTTCTGTAAACTGTTAAACTGTTAACTGCTAAAGCAGCCTGAGCTCACATAGCAAACAGGTCTTTTCTTGATTTAGTGTGTTGTGCTGCTGCTTAGATTATAAATCTAATTAAAATTCAGTCAGTCTGAATAGTGAAAATGATGACTAATCTGCATTTTTTTAGCCTGAATTGAGCTTAAGCGTTTGTGCAAGCACTAGAGAGTAGATGAGGCAGATTATGCTGTCATGAAGGTAGCAAGTTCATGGGAAAACTAGCAAGCGCAGAGAAAAACACAGTAAAAAACTGTGAAATCCCTTTGAAAAGAGAGTGAAAATTAGATTGTGTAAATTTTCCAGCAATGCATTGGATATGAAAACATAAGGATTCAGGATAAACAAGGGGGAAAATAATCATAATGGTGAAGATGCCAGATCAGAATTTGTCTTCGGTTGAGAGAGATGGACTGATGAAAGCACAAGATAACATGGCCAGGTTCAGAGGACTATTCAGTAGGAGTTTGAAAGGAGAACTCTCAGTACAAATTGCTCTGTGAAGGTACAGACATGAGTTTTCAAACCAACAAGTTGTCCCAGGTGTTTTTTTGGCACCAGGCCTGATAATTCAAACCCTCTGTCTAATCAAGATCAAATTAAACTACGGCTCTGGAAATCTGCCTTATTCAGTCCTTTCATAACAATATAAATTGTGCATTAGCAGATTCTTCCAGTTCTAGATTATCCCTTCAGGCATTTTTGAAGGCTGTCAACTCTCTCCATGTCATTAGAATTAGGCAGAACCCACGTTCAGAGTGGTCATCCCTTCAGAAGGCTGCCAGGCTTCAGAAGACATTACATTTGTTACATTCTTCCGAATAAGTAACATTCCAAATAGATTAAACCCATTAAAGTAATGGGAGCATATCAGGAATGTGCAGTCTAATCCAATACCTTGCTATTACTGCAGCAGATGGCTGCTTGCCCAAAATTTTACATGTGATGTAGACAAGCCTATAGCAATATTCCAGAAAATAGAATAAACTTACTATTTATTCTGCTGCTGCTTTCAAGTCCTGACTTCCTTTTCTACACTCATGCCAAAAAAACTTAAAGGAAATATTTTTAATTTGTGTAAACTACGACTTATCGGAAGCATGAAAAAATATTATGCATTAAAAAAGATTTTACATTACAGTTGATTTGTTCAGATGCTCATCCTCATTAGGCCCATCAGCATCCAGACAACAGGATCCAGCCATCCGTGTCTCACGGACACTTACGCCCTCACCAAAACAAGGGGATCAAGGATGCCTCATTGTTCAGGTCCCTCACTAATATAGGTAATACAGGTACAGTTCCATATCAGTAAGGAAGGAAAGTTTGGACATAGAATCACTATTAATAAAACACCTGAAAGAATTCCAGTTATTCTCAGGTAATTAAGTTTCCTTTCTCCACAGGCATCCCCGTTTAAGGAGTCAAAATGCCCTTTTGGTTCTCTTCAATTTACATAATAAGCTCAGTTTAAAATAATAATAATAATGCTGAACATGCATCACGGCAGAATTTTATCAGCCTCATTTTTCCAGGAAAAACATTGGTACTTACAACCCCTCTTTAGCTGATATAGCTTAGGAAGTTAATTTAACTGCTTTTTTTTGAAAGCATAAAAATTGCTTTATAAAGCCACTTCAGGACATTTTCAGATCTTGTTCCATTTCATTTTACATTCTGTAAAGACACACCATTTCTCTCTCAAAGAATGTACAGTCTAAACTGCCACACTATAGAGAGAAATGCAACGTACCTTAATATCACATTTACTTCACCACAAATTGTAGGTATAATCTATAAAATATTCAAGCTCTTTGTGCCAGAATGAATGTCATGATTATATAGAGACTGTAAGAATAATTCATTGTTGATTGGAATAAAATTTAGTGCTAAGAGCTCAAATTTGTCTAAAAAAATCCCACTCACTTAAACTAATTCTTTTTCTAAGTATATCAATTACATCATCTTCTAAAGCATCCAACACCTCCCAGTGTCTTAAGTATGCACTTCCTTAACATCTAGAAAGGCCCACATAGCTTGACAAACATTTAAAATATAATTAGCTTTAGCAAACTAACTTTAGATAATCATATTTTTAAAAAATATTTTGGCTACTGAGCTCCATTTATTCACAATCTGACAAGTAGACAGATTCTTATCTCTGGCTAAGGTTCAGATCTCGTCTATTCTTTCAAGAGGATTCTAGCTCTCTCCCTCAACAAATAAAAAGACTCTTTCTGGTGGGAGAGGCCTTGTGGGTTAAACACATTTAAAATAAAAAGGTTTTAATATTTATTGAAATAAAGAAGTTGACACCTCCAGTTCCTGTTGTTTGAATGTTATTATCTCTATAACTGTGCAGGTTTTCTTCTTGGTATTTAAGGTTTCCATATCAGACCACTGCTCTAACCCTAGTGTTTAAAAAATAACTTCAGAAAGGATCTCAGTAAATTATGAGTTCACTCCTCTGGTCCACTAACAGTTTTACTAAAAGCTGTTTTCAGACTTCTTTATAATTGTCAGAGACTTTCTTAATAGCCCAAGACAATCTATTTCAGTGACTCACAGCCCTCTCAATCCTTAGACAATCAGTCATGTTGAGCCTTGCAACCTAAAGGTGTTACTTCTTGTCCTAAACACTATAAATGCTGAAGGCATTATTCTGATTACTCTTTGAAACAGTCTCGTAAGGTAACCTTAGAATATCCCACTCGAGTCTCATTTTCTCCAGACTAGGAAAAAATCTCTTTAATTAATTTTATCTTTCTCCTTCTCTTCAGGCCACGTCATCAGTCTCACTGGTCTGTACTGGAATTCTGCAATCTTTCTAATGGACAGGTGTTTTTCCTGAGGTGTGGCATCTGAAATTAGAAACAGTATTTTGGTAATGATTTAGTTATGATGAATAGAAAAAAATTATTACAAACCCATTCTCAAAGGCAAATAGAAGGGCTTATTTATTCACTTCTTTGACTGAAAGAAAGCTTAGTTAATATGAGTCAGATAAACTGGCAACAGGGCAGATTAATAAATTCGAGTAGGACGAATGTCATGATAAAAGGAAAGGGCGTGCTAAGCCCATTTGAATGACTATATATAGGAGCAAGTTTTCACATCTGACTGGCACAGGGGACAAAATCTGCACTCTGCTCCTCATGTGCAATAATTAATGTCAACCCTATCCTCTGGATTTTTGGTATCATACCTGCATTTTAAGCTAAGCATTACCTTTTGTTTTATATGCAATTAAAATGAAGATATTTTGATCTCATTCAAGATGCAAAGGGTTCTGCTGATCCGGAGAGATGAGTCAGAAGTGACTCATCACCTGTTTTTTGGCAGGATGTTTAGACCATGGACAAATCACAAGGTGAATGGTAGGGATCATTTGAAACACTGTGGTCTCTCACCATTATTTAAAGGCTGGGTTTGTTTCACATTACTCTTTTTTTTTTCTTCTGAAACCTCACAGATAAACCAGAAGACAGAAGTTTTGACCTCACTAGAAGATTTTTACTCTATGAGGTTCCACAGATGGCAACATTCTGCCAGGTGGCACAGCCTGTGTAGCAGAACCTACCACAGACACCAGTTGCTACCACCTGTGATCTCCTGAAGTCCAGAAACAAAAAGATGACTCATGGTGTGCAGATTCCAAAAGAAACCTTCCTGTCAAACATTTCTGGTTGTGTTGTGCCCTTTTAAAGGGTGTCTGTAGTGTCACATAGAACCAAGTGTCAGCCACTTACACACCTTAAGTGTTCATTATTCAGTATTCTGACAGTATCCCTAGATTTCATTTAAAGTCAGACCATTTCTGGACAGATGTTTCACCCTCAGAACCAAAGGAAAATGGTTTCTTCTTTACTGGAACCACTTTCTAGCTTAATGCTGTTATCAACAAAATGAGAAATTGGTAGTTACTCTACCTCTTTTTGGAGGACTTTAGAGCATTGCAGATACCAGGAATGAGACTAACCAGAACTACTATTTCAAGCTTAAGCCAGAAATGGCTTAGAGAAATAAGAGTAGCAAATGGACAACAAAATCATTGAAGGGGATTGTTCAGTTCATGTATCTATTAGCTGGATTCATAAGGTTGTGGGGGCTGAACAGTATGCCAGGAGGGTCTCTGCCAACTAGAAAGCCAAGCACAATGGAATGTTTATCCTGTAGCAGCTTAGTCCATCAGCTTGCTTTCCTCTTTCCTCTAAAAATGTGTTGTTCCTTCTCATTAAGCAGAGGACAAACACACGGACTGCTTGCAGCTCTATTAAACTGAGATCAGGCAGAGAGCAGTTAAAAACTGTGTTCTTTTGTCAGCTTCACCTCTGAGAATCCACAGTGTAATTTTTATAGCAAGTTAAAGACTTGCTTCAGAAGATATCAAAAGGAAAATTCCTCATTGGAAAAGTGAAAGCAATTCATTACCTCATTTGCCTTAACATAGACATGAATGAAGCAGCACATTGTCCAGAGACACAATTCTGAAGAGAGCTGGAGGAAAAAAGGCAAAATAAATATTGTCTTGCTCATACCTTTTGTACCTCATTTAATCAACTTTGTATATTTATTTTCTCTCATCTAATCTTTACTGGCCACGGAAGGATCAATTTCCTAAAACTTGTATGACAGCTTAAGTTGTGATAATTGCATCATTATTTCCATTACCATTTTCATTTCATTGCTAAAAATCCAAGTATTCTGACTTGATAAAGACATACTGTTTCCATATTATTTTGAATACAAACTGTCCTGAGACAATAAGCAGTGTCTCTCTTCTGAATATCTTCAGTATATTTGTGTGTCTGTGTCATCCTTACCTCTCCTTTCTAGTTCTCATCATCCAAGCTAATTCCATCCCTTCAGTCCAAAACATGTCTCTCAGGCTGGGATTCCTGCTCTTGCACTCATCAGTGTATGAGACACTTTCAATTCTGCACTTCTCAAATGGTTTTTGGACAAAAGAGGAAGTGCTGCCATGTGAATGTTGGTGCCACAGAGAATCACAGGATGGGTCAGGCTGGGAGGGACCACAGTGGTCATCTGGTCCAACCTCCCTGCTCCAGCAGGGTCATCCCAGAGCTCATGGAACAGGATTGTGCCCAGATGGTTCTGGAATATCTCCAGTGAGGGAGACTCCACACCCTCTATGGGCAATAACACACTCTGGGTTGCCTCAAATTCTGTCTACGCTTTCACAGGATCCAGAAGTCCAGATTCAACCACATCTGCCCAGGAACAGGCACCAAAGCTAAAACTTTGAGCTCTTGAATTCTGCTAACTCCTTTTGCTGATTCACCTGCCACTGGCTGTGGTTAAAACTGGATGCAAATACAAAGAAATGGTTCTATCCACAGAGCAAATCAGGTCTTGCACAAACTCTGTTAGTCTGGACTTACCTTAAGCAATGCTACACCATTCCTTTCATTTGGAACCTTACACTCACCATTTAACTTTGTCATAGGGGAAGAAGTCACAGGAAGAGGTTCCAAGCAATTCACTTTGACCGGTTTAGCACCTCCTTCACATCCAGAGGACTCCAGAAGCACAGAGAGAATTTTGTCCTTACAGAAAGCTTGGTAGTCCAATTCTGTACGTATGAGTGCAAGTAATCCAACACATCGTACAAGAAGGCAGTGAGAAGATAGGAGACCCAACTTAAACCTGAGAATATTATACATGAAAGTTGTATTTCTGCATGGCATAAACTTCAGTGTAGGCTAATTTGGTCCACTTCTTGGGAAAAAAAAACAGAAAAAAAAAAGAGGTAGTGTTGCATTAGAAAGTGTTTGAAGTGTGTTCCTTTGTGTGGTTTTCAGCACTACTTAGCATCCCCTGGCAGCTGTGAATTGAAGCGTGATCACACAGAGTAAGTGTGATCACAGATGCCTTGTATGGGGATATGTTATTTTGGACACCAGCCCAACCAACATTCAGAGGACCCTCCATTACCATTTTTGAAAGATTTCAGACACCTTTAGTTATAGCCACATCCACTTCTCCAAACATGCCCTGAACCAACCTTTGTTTACTTTTTTCCAGTCTTTTCCCTTTGCTTTTAGAGAAACAGTCACATGCTGTGCACACATAAATAACACACACTTTAAAGGGGGTTTTGAATACATTCATAATTAAACATATCTTTGAAGCAAGCTGTTGCAACTTGGAAATATCTACTAGGAAATAAATATTAGCATTATAGTTTAAGAAACACCAAGGTTTGCTGCTTGTTGTGACTGGATTTTAAAATAGCTTCAGTATTCCTATAGAGTTTAAGGGAAACTTGAGATAAGAAAGTTGCTGGCAAAGATGTCACCACATACAAGTCCTGCCAATGCTCTAGTAAAAGATAAAATCTTAATTTTTACCTTGTTATACTTCTGCTACTTTTAAAATAATTTTTAAGGGAAACTAAAAATGGAAACCTGTCATGTAAAATAATGAACGGTAACTTAGACAAACTAATTAGTATCATTTTTTTCCAACAAAGCAAAATGACATTAAACAATATTAAAATGATATTTTATATACACAAACACACTATCTAAACATAAAATGCTGAGAATACAGCATACTGAAAGAAGCAGAATTTTTGTAGTCTTCATATTACCCGTTAGAAGAATATATGACTAAGGAAATGTAAAATACAGGTGTATGATCAGTAAGTGCCAGCTTCAATAGTGGAACATTTTATTAATGACAGAAGTATCTGGTTTTAACACTGCTCATGTTACATAAAAACTGCAGTGATAGTAATAATGGCAGCAGAGGGGGATTTGGCACTGAAGATATAGCAAAAACACATCTCAGTGGTTGTTCAAGTGCACCAACAAAAAGCTTATTAGTGAAAAATGCAAAAAAACCCCAAACCTTTCAGATATTTAAACTGGCCAATGAAATAGCAGAATGAAAATCTGTGTAAAATAGTGTAATACAATTTACACAAGGTTATCTTTTTTTTCAAGTCAGTTGATGTAAACACAAATATGCTGAGATACATTTAGAAATAGCACAAGTGCATTTGGGTTTTATTCAGTTCAACTACACAGCATATAAAGGTTTAGTACTAAAAGGAGCACTTTTAAAACTAGGCTTATTTGTGGCTTGCTTGCTTACTTGTAGCCTAACTTATGACTTGTTTGTTCACAAATTAGACCTACAATGGTAGTGTTCCTAAAAATTACATTGGTGTGGAATGTCTAAGTTTGTTATTTTAAAACTCAGCAATCTAAAATGCAGTACAGCACAGTGATTTCTATCTTGTATCAGGCTTTACACAAAGTTTCCGTGTTCTGTTTTCCATATGTGTATTTTGGTATGCACATCAAACTTGAAGGCAATAAAAGCTGTGTCTGTAATGGAAGAAAAAGCATAGGGCAAATTAAAATAGCCATTTTGAAACAGTAGTTTATGTCTTTTAAAAAAAAATCTTTAATTCTCCTAAAGCTTTACATACAAAGAATAAATGAGATACGATCTTATTTCCTTAAAATTTAATATGGGAAGTGGGTGCAAGATAAAAATCTGTGATGTGGTTGACTTGTTTTAAACGTGAACCTGAGTAAGGGCAGGAAATAAACATGACTTGTGACTAAAAGAATAAAATTCCTTTATAATTTAAGTAGCTGAACAGGTTTTTAATGTTCTACCACAAAACAGCAAGGCAACAGATGATAACGGCCTTGTATTCAATGAATTATCATGAACATCCACTGCAAACCTGAATATTTTCTGCAAAAATAAAACATCAGATTATGCACAATAATAAAAAGCATCAGAAATAGATGCACCTGGATTTTTTCCTTTTTTTTTTAAACCACAAATATCAGAATTCAGCATTTATGTCACAGTCCTTGAACAGTTGCTCTGAGATGACTACATTAAGCACACTACTGCACTAAGTAGACACCCCACAACAGGCTTGCACTGCAGCAGTAACATAGTTTTCATGTAGGCACAGACTTTTTTCTCATTCATGTTCAAAAACAACATGAAATAAGCAACTCAAGACAATATTAGGGTTCATCCCGCGGTTCCTTGGTAGCGAAAAGTTCTTGCCACTTTGGTAATCAAAGTCACTGAATGTTTTTAAAAACTGCAGGTACCTCGAGGAAAAGAAGAGTTTCATATTCAGCAAGGCAGCATTATATCAGGATATTTTATACCAACTAAGGCATAAAGAACTTTGCATCAGGGTATACAATACTCAATCTCTGAATAAAGTTTCATATTCTGTGTGGCGAAAGTGCATAGGAGTGGGATTTCACCAGAGTAAAAAGAATCCTCTCACAGTATTAAGGCCTTTCGATCTTATGTGAACTGTGTCAGGCTGAAGTCAGCACAGTGGAAAAAACATTGGCTGTCATCACACTGGACACCACTGGAGTTCCCTTAGCACATCTTGTCTTCTCCTAGTTGTCGTTCATCATCTTCATCAGCTTCCTCAATAACCTGAATGTCATCTGCTTGAGGTAAAGATGAGATTTCAGTCAGCAGTTTGGCTCCTTCTGTTTTATTTTTTTCTTCCTCTTCGATCAGTTTCTTCCATATTTTGTGATTTTCACTGAGGTGGTGTATTAGCTGGCAAAATATTCGTCTACCTTTTTTTCTTTGAGCTTCTGTAAAATTATAAGCATATTGGATTGTTTGACATTCCAAGTAATTGTATTTCACACATACAAAACCAGTGACAGATTGCAAAAAAGACATAAATTTGAGCAAGGCACATGGATGATTATTCTGAATATTTAAACAGTGGCATGGGACAGGATATCAAGAAGTTTCTGTTTCAAATTGCAAGTCTCCTGGTAGCAACAAAATTTTTATTGAAAGAGGAAAATTTATGAAGCAGCATAATAGCAAAATCTACAACATTTGTAGTGCACAATTTTAGCTGTCATCGCTACATCTGAAGCTACTGAATGACAACTACGCACCAACTGAAATACAGAAACTTACTTAAAATAAGGTCATCTTCCATTTCTTCATCATCACTCTCTAACTGTGCACCATCATCATCTTCAGTGCTTTCTGCATCCTCCTCCTCTTCATCAACCCACTGCCCTGGAAGCAACCCAGCTGCATTGTAGGAATTACAAAGGGGGCCAACTATGTGAGTGATGAAAGATTCCTGCAGTTTCGCAAGCTGGGGAGAAGAACGATCCATGAAGGGGCTTATAGGTAATCCAAGACTTGCTTCTTCATCACCCTGAAAAAGAAATGAAAAAACTTATCAGAATTTCTCAAAAAATTAACTTTAAATTTTTATTTTAAAAATTACTTTTAATGAACCAAGTAACCCACAACTTCCTCACAAGGGGAAGCACAGAGACAGAAATCAGGCACTGATCTCTTCTCTCCAATGAGCAGTGACAGGATGCAAGGGAATGGCCTGAAGTTGTGTCAGGAGAAGTTTAGATTGGATATCAGGAAAAGGTTCTTCCCCCAGAGGGTGGCTGGGCACTGGAACAGGCTCCCCACGGCCATGGTCACAGTCCCAAGCCTGCCAGAGCTCAAGAAATATTTGGACAAATCTCTCAGGCTCATGGTGTGATTTTTGGGGTGTCCTGGGCAGGGCCAGGAGTTAGGCTTTGATGATTCTTGTGATTCCTTCCAACTCAGGATGCTCTGTGATTCCATGAACCACCACAAGGATTGTATCTTTTTACTGGGGACAATAATAGTGTGGACTAAGTGAATGGAAATGTAATTAAAAATTAGGCCAATTTAAAATAAAGACACATTATGGCTCAGACTTGCACAACTCCATAATCCTCCCTTCAGTTTTGCTCGTGTCTGGATGGAGAACTAGCTCTACTGGAGCTGCTGTGCCTCTGCCTTTACAGGATGGCTTCTGAGGAGGCAGAGACTTGACTTCAATTGCTGAGCTGGTGTACAGAGAAAATGGCAGAGTGATCAGCCACAGCAAGGCACTCTGGCAATGGCATCCCCTCCAAGGCCACAGAAGAATGAAATGAACTATAACATCCAGAGTAAAGTGGTTTGGGTTGGGTTGGGTTGTTTTTCCCATTTTATAAACTGGAGAAGAAAAACACTGAACAGTTGCTCACAGAAAAATCTGAGCTATAATTCCTTATCTCAGCACTTCCATGGACTTGATATATTGTTTTAGAGCTGAACATACATTTCCAGGCTTGTGGATTTTGTACATATTCTTTGACCTGGAAACCTATCTGTGAACTTAGCTTCCAAAAGTTAAAGAAGTTATTTTGGTTTATCAGCATTATCCTAAGGAAAGAAGCCCTCCCCCTCAAAAATCCCCTAATATCAGAAAAATAGAGAATATTGGCTGGGAGCTTGTTTTCTGACACAGCTAATAGAAACTAAAAGATCATGCTAGGAAGCTACCTGTGAAAATAAATTTCAGTATTCAGTATGAGAAGATGGAAATATCTTACCTGAAGATTTAAAACAAGGAATAAAGCTTGATTTAGTTAAACCACTGGTAAAACAAAGAATCAATCATCTGCCCATCATTAAAAAAGAAGAGAAAATTGCTCTCTCCATACCCACCTGCTCATAAAATTCATTGACAATGCCTTCAGTCCATTTCAGATGCAGCTCTCTGACTTTGGCTGGGCCATTAATATCAGCCAGTTTGATGCATATTTGACAGGCCAGCAGGCGATCGTTTTCATTGCTCCATTCTATGCCATTGCTGTTCATGTCATTCACCTGGGGTAGGCACAGACATGGAATTAAAACTATTCATCCGTGGGTTTATTAGGCAATCTACAAACCATTTACAGCTGGTTTGTACAAAGGAGATATTTTATTTGCATTTTTAATAACTTAAATATAAATAATATAAAACTTTAAATGCAAGTAATTAAAATTAACGGTTACTGAGAACCAATGATAACATTGGTGTATCAAGACCAGATCAGTGCAGACACTAATGTGGAACAAACCTTGGCATTAAATTCTGCAAGGAAATCAAAATGCTTCTTGAGGTCTGTGGCAAGGATCGCTTCAATCACTAAGAAACGAAAACGCTTGAACTCTACGTGATCAAGGTTTGATAAAAAGTTGTATTCTGGTCGCGATAAGAAAAGATTCCAGGCAGATGCAGCATGGTGGTTTTCTAAGACTGATCTGTCATTGTAGAGAACAGCCTACAGAAAAAAAACCAAACCCAGAGTATCATAAATTACACCGGAAAATTTTAAAGTTATAATTAAATATCTGGAAGTTTAAGGGCTAGTCAGAAACATTAGGTAAAAAAAAAAAAAAAAAAATAGAAATTATGTTTTGCCTTCTAGTTTTTGGGTTAAAGGGACACAAAAATGACAGACAAGGGGAAAAGGAGCACCAAACTTAACAATTAGCAAAGTTCTTTGTTTCTTTAAAAGTCCTTAACAATGTCTTAGTGACATCTACATTCAGACTGTAGGCACACATACACAATCCACTTAAGACTTTGCACAGTGTACGTGTGGAGCAGTGTGCATTTTATGTCACATAGTGATGAAAAAAAAAAACAAGAAAAAAAACCCTAAGTATATGCTTTTAATTCCTCTTCATTGTGTTGGAAAAACAAAAACAAACAAAACAAAAGCAAACAAACAAAAAAACCCTCACAAACCAAACCCAAAAAAAACCCCAAAAAAAGCAGAAAATCCCCCACCCAACAAAAACAAAGAAACAAATAAAAAAATAACAAAAAAAAACCCCACCACAAAAAGAACTCCAAAACATATAAGAACTGTCATTAATTGGAAATGGTGCAAAGTATCACTAGTTTTCAAAGTGCTATGTTTAGTGCTGATGCATAAATTTTAACTGTAAACAAGCTAACTAAAATATAAAAACAGCAGCAGATTTTACTCACAGCTTCCATGTTTATATAAAACACCCCAGAAAATAATTAATCCAACAGAGATTAAACAGAACCTGAAAAAAACCTTTATTTTGTCTACGCTGTTTGCAGCTTTTCGAAGAACGCTTATATTTTTGAAACTTGGTAATGGTTGTCTGTGTTGTTTGGTTTTGTTCTTCCTTGTGTGCTGTTTTCAGCAGAAATACATTAAGTGCCTACATCCCAAACTCTCTTTGTAATAAGGAGTTGTTGAAAACTGGAAAGTTCCGTTTCAAAGTTTTTATCTCCTAACAAGCTATACCAGTTTTTGATCTATTGTTGTTGTTGATGTTGTTATTATTATTTAAGTTTCTTGTCTGTAGCTTAGTAAGAGAGATCCAAATAACTCCTCAGACAGACCCAGGGCAAGCTCTCCATGGAATAATCCTTCACTCTATCCTGCACTGGTATGTTGTTATTTTCAGTTTTGCAAATTGAAAGTTGTTTCTACATGCATACACAACCAATACATACAAAGCACACCAGAATTTAACAGGGAAGAAAAATAAAAATATTACACAAGTACAGTACACATTAATTTCCCCATTTCTTAAATTGGGCCTTAAATCCTAAGCAACTTACTTTAGGGATATAGAGTAGAAAAAAATTCTTTATACTGATTTCAGATAGAAACAAGTAATTTTTGTGCTTAAAGAGGTTCTTACCTGAGGTGCATTTGTGGCCACTAGAAAAGCATTTGTACGTCCAGGATGGTCATAGTCATGCATGGCAGCTGCTACATACAAAGCCATCAATTCCAAAGCAGGAATGTTTGATGCCAGACAACCATAACTGTCATCAGCAATAGGACAGCTTTTTGAAGAAGTGTAGCTGACTTGAACTGGGGCAATACCACTGGCTTCATCTAAAAAAAAAATCAAAGTACAAAAATACAATATTTTTTGGAACAGTATTTCATTCATATTTGTAATACATTATAAATGATTCAGCCAGACACTGTTGCAAACATATATAGTTATCCTCACTGTCATGAAGCTGAATAATTGGCAAAGACTTATATTTTGAAAAAGAAAAAGTCATGTTAATGTTTATAGATAAATTAACAAATTTGAAGAAAAACTGAAATGCCACTGAGTTGCAAATGTGTAACACTAACAGAACATTCTGCTGTTTGTCACCAACCTCAATTAGTCCAAGAAAAGATCAATCAGCACCTTCCTTAGTATTTCTATAATTTGCCCATTTCTTGAACTTGCAAACCTGCAGGAAAACCTTGTGGTGGGGGGTGGTGGGAATGGAAAGTACCGCAAAAGGAATTAACTCCACTAATTTAGAAATACTTGCATGATAAGAAGATTCACAGTTTTATTCTCTTTCCCATGGACAAAGCCGATACTTCAAAAAAAAAAAGGAAAAGGAATAGCACTTATTTCATCAGTGCATAATATAAAAGGAACTCCTTTGCCTTAATAGAATAAGCAAGGATTAAAATCCTTAAAATATTTATGCTGGAAGAGTTTCTAAGCAATGAGATTATAATTTCTTATTTTAATTTTACTGGTTTTGTAGAGGAGAACAAAATTCTTTTTATCACTTTTCTCCAGTTAAGTCTCCAGTCCCAACCCATTTAATGCTTGGAGAAAGAAAAGGCAACAGGGTGCAATCAGCAGATGTGGACAAACTTGGAAAAAATGAGAAAATTCCAGCCTTTTAAAAGCCACACAACTCATGTTGTGTCTTTTTCTACTACACATATATAAAACAGAGTTCTTGGAGAGAGCTTGATTTCCCCTTTTCATTTTTCTGAAATACACACCATTTAGCATCAAAGTCTATGTTTACAATCATTTTTTTAATCCTTTACTTACAGAATACATTTTGGTGAAAATTACAAATTCTAAATTAAAAAGTTAGTTCTATGAAGTCACAGACAACACAAAAGCAAGCTTCACTGGAAGTAACTGCACACAAAATTTGCATTTGCAGTCTCTATTTCTCTTTCAGGGATGCTCTTACACAGTTATTGTTGGGGTGGCCACTCCCCTGCCTGAAAGTCTGCATGCGATACCTAATAGAAAATTCTAAAATATTAATTTTTATATTAAAGCCATTAAGGAGAACTTCAATTAAGTTAAATACTTTGGTATTTTTTCTTTGGTCTATTTAACTTTCCAATGAAGTTAAGAAATATTAGTCTAAAGTATTCCAAATGCTAAAAATACCCTGACTATGGCAGAAAACAGAGGTTTCATTCAGCATAGAAAATTTATTAAGTGAACCACTTTTCTTGGCTAGCAAACTAACCATTACTCATCTAATAATTTTTCTAAAAGTCAGTTGCATGATATTTCTGAACGGCGTGTGCTTTGTGATTTTTTTCTACTGCCTTATATTAAAAAAAAAAAAAGTGAGTCATAAGAATAACTAGATATTTTCTTTGAGAGTAATTTGGTTTACTTGCTGTAGCTTCATTAAAACATTCTTCAGCAAAACACAATTAACCTATGTGAATACATACCTATATCACTCTCCATTATATGCTCATTATGGATTTGCTGAAATCCAGGAATGGGCCGCGTTGTCAGATACCACACTGCATGGAGAACATCCGTGGCATGGATACGATTGTGGTCTGAAAATCAGCAAGATACAATAAAAAAAATTATATGAAATGTCATCAAAAGGAACAACAACAACAACAAAATGTACAAAATGCATTATAAGTGAGATTTTGATTAAATAGAAAAGGAAAAATCGTATTTAAGCTGTTAGTAGAGGATATATGTATCACTGAACACTTTTAAGAAGGCAGTTAGATAAACATCAAACATTGTCTATGCACATTTCATCCTACCTGGGCCTCAGGAAGGGATTAAATGGCCTTTAAAATCAACGATGGTGAGAAACAAGCATGGTTTGCAATCTAATACCTACGAGCACCTGGGCTGAGCAAACATCTGTGGAGTGGGGAAGTGCATGCAGGGGGAGTGTGGTTTTTGCTTTGTATTCCAATAAATTTGGCTGCCCTACACAACAAGGTGAATAACTACCATCAAAATTCTCTATTTGCTTCTCATTTTATTAAGGACCTAACCGAAATTTCTGTTAAATCAGCAAATATTCTCCCAGTGACTTCAGTATGTTTGATCCAACTACTAATTCAAATTCTTTAAGATTATCTTCAAGCTACAAATTAACAAATTCAGTTTTAAGAATCCACCCACTTTGTGCTGCAATTCATTACACCAGTTCCAAGTTCTGTTGAGTGTATTCATTAGAAACACACTAAGCTCAGACACTGCCTACAAATACAAATGCACACACGAGTAATAAGAGGAGACACACTGAGATAAAAATTCCCTGTGCAGCCAGGGAGTACTTACAGGGAATATCCCGGTAGCCGTTTTCTAGCGCACGGAAGTAATTCATGAATTCTTGAGTGGGGATTTTGAAAATTTCAAACAAGCCAGTGTCTTGAAACAAGGTATAAGTTACCTAAATGCAGATTAAAACTAACTTAAGTCTGAAAGATATACCAATGCATGTTCTGCTTTTTCAACTTTAAAAATGTTCTTGTTTTTAAAATTTTACATGCCAAAAGACACGGAAATTACTGAAATTCCACTAAAGATTATGAGAATGCTATTGTCACAGAGATATATTTAATAAAGTTTAGCACAAAAATGTGGATTTTTATGATCCTCTGAATACAGAATAATAAAAGCTTTTCTTTTGTTACTGATAAAGCCTATGTATAACTGATTATTTTTAATAATATTGCCAAAAATTTTTCGTAAGGCTAAGTAAGTCCTGCTTTCTTCCATTAGTGACCTAAAATTAAGAATTTATATTCTGACTTATTATTCAAAATTTCAAATTACTTAATTATAGCAGCAGAGTCATTAATAATTTCAAAAAAACCAGAAAGAAGCAAACAGCACCTTCCCCCCTTTCCCCAACACTGTGGTTATTTTTGAGACTTTGGCAAAGAGACCCTGTTTCTTGTACTTATTATGATTTATCTTGGGTGTTTTAAACAAAACTAGCTGGTAAATGAATAAGTATTTCAAAAAGGTACTCAGAACATCCATATATGTATATAAACCATATATTATGGTTTACATGTAGAACTCAGTGTACTTCAAAGCCTAGTCCCCCCCACCACAAGGCTGAAAATATTAAAAAACTTTTTAAAACAAGTCACTGCTACTCATTTTTATAACTTTTTTTGCTGGAGACAGGAGAGGAACAAGAAGTTCTGAAGCGTGGGAGGTGCTCACAGGAACAGGAGCTGCAAAATTAGAGGAAATCACTGCTTCCACCTGGCCCAACCACTCCCCTTTCACATACCCAGTCTGAAAACCTTTCAACTGATGAGGGTAAAATGAACTTTTTAATTGGTTGCTAAATAAGATATGAATCAGGTGCTTCGAGCACAACAGGGAGAAGCTCTGGAGGAGGAGGAGAAGGAGAAGTAACACACACACATACAATCTCAGGAAGAACTGGTACAGAAATTCTGGTAAAGTTAAGGCCCATACACCAAAGTACTTAGAGGTGTGAACTCTGCCCAAGAGTGCACACAAATGGAATGCAAGCCTATCTGGATCACAGAGTATCCTGCACTAGAAAAACCATTCAAAAGTGGATTGGGGCATTTTAGCCTCTACATTAACACTTATCACTAACTTGGGTGACAAAGGACCTGAAAACATTTGATCGCAAAGACTGAAGATTTAGAAAAGAAACAAAACCAAAATATTGTGTATTATGAAGGAAAAGATGCTGTCTAATGACAAGAATTAAATTATCCCCACTGATTTTCCCCAACTTCAGTACAGGGGCAGGCCTGTGATTCCAACTGCATCAGAATGCTTCCAACTTGTTTCCTTCCCTCCAGCTGATTGTTCTTAACACTGACCTTGAACAAAAGTGAAATGCATTCTACTCCAGAGTGGAAAACTAAGATATCAGAAATAAAACCACTTAGTGGTCAGATCAGAAGCTCCACGATTGCTAAATCCACGCTAAAGAAGGAGATAGAAGCTTCCAGATGACCTTGATGAATGGGAGAAGCTGGGGCAGAGCAAACAGAATCCTACTCTTGCACCTGCCAGCAGGTTTGGCTTCAGCAAACATGAAACTGCACAAAAGAGCTTAGTAATAAGTCAGAAAGAGATAAAAGGGATACTACGTGCAGAAAGCAGCATGGAAAAAAATCCCACTGTTTGTAGGATCAAGAGGCAGAAGACTGCCTAAAAGATCACTTCTCTTCCCCCACAGGTGTAGCACTGGCAGAAATAAAGGAAAAAGAAATGGCTGACAAACAGAGCAGCAATTCTGAAAGCAGGAGATAAAATGCCACTTCCTATGCAAAATCATGACAAAACCTAGTGAGTGTGAGTCTAACCTATGTACATTGAGAATTAAATTCAGAAAAATTTAATTCATGTTCCCTATAGATAAACCATTTTTTATGGTTTACAATGACATGGAGTACATGAGAAGTCATATTTCTGCTTTTCAAAATAGCATTCACATAGATGTGGACTGCAAAACTTCTTCATGGTTTAAATAAAATATATAAGCATGACAGCTTTACATACCCTCCCTCATATAATAAAAGACAACAAACCTGGCTAAGGATCCTTCCAGACTGATCTCCCATTTCTTTTACAAGGTCAAAAATCTGGAAATTCCAGTTGTTCATCTTCTCCATTAGTGAATCATGGTCTAATAACATTGTTTCTAATGAAGAACTCTGTTCCACCTGTATGAGATTAAGATACTTTATCATCTCTAAAATAGCAATGAAAACTAATTCATCAGTTGTGTTGGCAAAAAAAGTCTTGAAAATGATAAATCATTAGTGAATTTATTGAATGGAACTGCAACTGCAGCTATGAGAAAATCATAAATCAATATCACAAATAGCACACTTAAAGGCTTGACTTCTGTTTTGGGCAGCAGATTCCATGGCTTTCTGAGATGGTGCTAAATTTTCCTTCTTATTTACTTTTAAACAAGATGAGTTAATAAAACAAAGCCAAAATATGCATAGACTAACCCAAGATTTACTGAGCTTTACGAGTTTGTTAATTGAACAAGCTTTAAAAACACCTGATGTATAAACCCAAAATGTTAATAGCACAGTATTGAACACTCCTTTTGAAGTCTCACTGGAACTGCTGCATCTTTCATAAACTTCCAAAAGAAAATACCAGCTAACCAGTGTTTGAGCATACCCTCTCAACATTAAACCTACACAAATCAATATGGATCAACAAAACCAATACAATCACAACCTTTCCTGTCATTTGCTAGTGACATTTATGCAAGATAGAAATAAACAATTGTTCAAGGAAAATTTGAATTCCAACAGTGCACCATTACCCTTTGGAAATTATTATTTTAGCAATGCGAAGGCCTCTTCACAGCAAGTTAGGAATTATAAAGAAATACTGAATTGAGAAAAGTTATTGCAAGTGGGTTTTTGCAATTACATGCTTACAAGCAGTTTATTCTGTGTTTGATCGATCATTTCCTTCCTTTCATCTTTCCTCTTCTCTGTATGGTGGAAAGATTCTTTTGAAACACTAGCACTTGCAATTTCACCTTAAAGAAAACACATACAGAAATACTGTATCAATAGTTTATTTGTAAATTACTACTGTCTAATAATTTTGGAACTGATCATACAGATTTTTCTTGAAATGTAAGTAATAGCTTGTTTCTAAACCATTTCATCTAAGAAATATGCAAAAAAAAGTTGTAAAGGACAAAATTTATTAAACAAAACCTATCTGAAGATTAAGAAAAGTTAAAAGCATTGCTTTGATTTGAAAAAATTGGTTCAGTGATTAGTTTAGCTTAGTTGGTAGAACACTTGTTTGATATATGGAGTACAGAACTATAAAGGTATTAGTGGAAGCCTGTTTTATAATCCTTACTATGAAGCAGGCAATATTTTACATTATTTTGATTATTCTAAAACAAAAAACAAAGTAAAATGCATACATAAGTTAAAATATAGGAAAAATGTTAGGTAGAAATAGTAAAATTTTAATTTAACTGGCTTTAAGAAAAAAAGCAGCAAGTTGATATCAAGAATTTGTCTATTTTAAAATCCCACCTGATTTTCTGTCTCTGTATTCTGCAAATTCTGGTTCTGGTATTGGAACAGGCTTGAGTATCTGACGTCCACAGCTTACAGAATACATGAAAAATATTTACAACATTCAGTAACTTTCTTCTTTTGCTACTGCTGTCTTCTACTGAAAAATATCTGCAGATTACTTTTTTAAAAAGGCTCGTGAAGGTTCCTTCAACAACTGACCTTAGTATTTTCTCCTAAATTTGGCACACATAGATTTAGTCTGTCCTTTGATAATAATCAACCATCACGTCCCCCAGACTTAGATCCCTGAATTAATAAAGCAGAGCTCGTAACTAAGAAAGTATTCACAAACACAGACTTCAATTCCCAAGCAAGAAACCCTCCTTTTCTAAAATTCCATAGAATATTCTTCCTCTACAACAACAGCTGCTGAGAAGGATGGGCCACGTCAAAGCAATGACATACATTCTGAATTCTTTATTCTCCCCTGGATAACACAGTTACAGATTATTATGAGACCTTATGCCCTTTTTCAATCCTAGGAGGTGCACAGGCCTTGCTATTTTTTTTTTTTTTTTGGCTTTCATTTTAATTGCATCCTTTTCAACAGATATGAAGTGACTGAAATGATAACAGAGTTTACAGTACCTGCTGCACATATAACCTACAGGTGTTTTAACTGGCTGCAGAAAATCTGGAGAGCTGGATGCATGTCCTGGAGACTTGTGTATATTAATGCTTGGTTTTGTGAGGAAATCAGCAGTGTCAGGGAACTCGACAGGTGACCAGTTGCTGAAAGCCCCGCTGGAGACAGATCCATGACTCGGTGAACCCACGGGACTCAGGCCGGGAGAAGCACCTTGCAAAGCAAACATTACATGGGGTTCAGATGGCAATGAAGTCGTTGCTGTTTACAAAGACTGGATTTAAACAATGAGGGACATACTGGTGTTATTTCAGCGCTGTGTTTACATGAAAAACCCCTGCATGTACCATCCTGTTCCTGTACAAATTGCATGACCTTACCTGCTCGTCTGGGACCCATGTGATGGGTCAGCGTCACAGAGGATGATCTTTGCTTTGGTATTGTCAGCAAGTTTGCCCCAAAAGACCCATTTGAGTGAGACCCCTGGCTGAAAAGAAAACAGTAAGAATTTTTTTTTATTTCTTTCCTGGTTTGTCTTCCATTTTTATTAAATAAAATGTTTTTAAAATAGGTATACTGCCCTGTGACAGGTCCACCACCATTCAAGAAAGAGAGAATACCACAAAGCAGTCAAATTCGAGACCAGCTAGAAAATATATGTCAATTACATGAAATAAAAACTGCTGTGTATTGACTGAAAGCAACAAAAAACTTTATACAGTCCTAAAATGACACAATAAATATACTCAGACCATGTGTGATAGGTTTTACTTTCTAACTTGCTACTTCCCTTGAACATTTGAAGCAGGCTGTTTCCTAACAGATCTGAGGATTATGAGAACCTTACACAGCCACAGCGATTTTCAAATAAATTTTGAATATTCAGTTAATTATTTTTTTTTATTATAAACTTAAAACAAAAGCTGTTTTTGACATCAAATCGTATTTTGCTTCAGTGGCCAAATCGTTAAACTCAATTGCTCAATTCTGCCATCTGCTGTTGCAGGGACGAAAATTTCACTCCATAATTTAAAATCGTATTTCCTCTAGTGAACAAAAATGTAATATGCAACTAAAACTAATTGTATATGTGCACTTCAAAGTGAAAATAGTTAATGTAAAACTATTTCACTTCAGGAGGGGAAAATAGTATTTACCAAAACAGATTTAATCTTTCTTAAGCCGATTGCAAAAAAAGTCCAATACAGAAATAATACTTGATCTCCTATCACTAGTTTAAATATAGGAGTATGAAAAATGAGTTAAAGAATAAACATGGACTTATTTCTGTGTATTTACAGCTACTGGAGAGGGTCCAGCAGAAGCCACAAAGATGATGAGGGGTCTGGAGAATCTCCCTTAGGAGGAGAGGCTGCAGGAGCTGGGCTTGGTTAGTCCAGAGAAGGCTGAGAGGGGATCTCATCAATGCTAATAAATATCTCAAAGGTGGGCTAAGAGGATGGTGCCAGACTCTCTTCAGTGGTGCCCAGAAAGAGGATGGGGAGCAATGGCCATGAACTAAAACATGAGAAGTTTCACCTCAACATGAGGAAGAACTTCTTTAGGTTTTGAGCTAGTGCTTGAATGAGAAACCAAATCAAAAAATCCGCATACAAATAAAACAGAAGTTCCCAAGAACTGCTTTTGAACAGTAAGGAAAGTAAGGAAACCCTCTGTAAATGTACATTGAGACTGCAGCAGGAGGGCTGGGCCTCAGATTGAAATCCCACGGTTGCTAAGGTTGAAGCAATTTCTCTGGTCCCTCGTTGTTTCCAGAGGATACAACTGGGGACGTTCATCTGGACACTGGCAACCAAATCAGCATGAAAATACAATCTTTAAATGATTACTTCTGCTTGTATTAGAATCTTCAGTTGTACTTTATACACAAACCACAGTTAAGTTTCACAATGTAAAAATTTAAAGATCATATTTTATTCAAGGGGAAGAAAAACACTGAAAGGGCCAAATTATTTAAATGGTTCACTTTAAAGTGAAATATAATACTGAAAAGTAAATTCTTGGATGTGTGTATATGCATTTCCATCCACTACTAATAATTATCAGTTATCAGCATAACTCATGTTTTCTTTTTTAAAAATGCATCTGTTATACTTTCCTTATGACCTATGCAGAACCATTTAAAAAAAAAAAGCAAAACCCCAAAACAAAACAAAAAAACCCAAAACAAATGAAAAAAACTCCAAAATAACCAAGAAAAGCAGAACTACACATATTTTTACAGATTTCCAGAGCAAAGACATACACATTTATACATTTAATAATATTAAATGTGTGAATTATCACTAATATACATTGCACAAAAAGAAAAAAAAAACATCCATTTTAATCCTAATTCAGAATGTTACCTCAGTTCTGGAAATAAAAGCTCTCTTTGCACTATATTGATTAACAAGTAGAGAAGAGATGACTGCCTTATCTTACAGCTTGCTTGATGACTGGAGGAAAAATAAATGTAATACACCCAACAGTGGCTACCAACCACTAGAAAATTGTCTCACCTTTAATCATATATGGGTATATGGAAATTAGCAAGTGATACATATTTTAAATAAAAAGAAGGAGGAAGTCAGTACCAGTTTAGAGACTAAACTAGTTTGTTTTGCAATTGTGTTGGACTTTTTTGTTCATTTCCTACTGAAGCTTATATGAAGGCCCACTTATTGTGACAGAGCGCACTATTTAACCTCAGAATGACCTGATTTCTACTTAAGATCAACCAGAGTTACAAAGCATAGTACATAATTAACTTTTCCAGTTTATGCTGGCAGAATTTGGAGACTTAATTCACAAGACTTTACATCAAATACTTCTGCTGCCAAGTTCCAGCATTATTATTGCCCTTAAAACGCTGCTCGGTGCTTACCTCGGTGTGTTGTACTCCTGATGGGATCTCTTGCTAATGTTACTCCGTTCCCATCTAGATGATGGTGATTCTATAGGTGACAAGCCAGAAACTCCCGAAGATCGTCTCAGCTGTGGGGTTGGCAGGCTGCTCCTGCTAGTTAATCCCTGTTGAGTAATTTGACCGTGTGGTTAAAATCCATGGAAGTAAAAACAGATGTTAAAATCTTATTTACAGTTTGGAAGGGCTATTTATTGCTAATTTTTATAGTGAAACAGCTGATGCGGTACCTTATCACAGGTATGGTATCTTACTCCAGGTGGGCGTGTCCCAAGGGCAACAAGGCCAGGAGACAAGAGATATGGATACTCAGGGGTTTGCCTAGACAACTTTTACTTGCCTGGACTGTGCAAACTGTTAAAATCATGACTGTTAATAACAGCAGAAATCCACCCATCTGGCAAGCGTTCTACTGTTACGCACTTGTAAATCTGGGGACAGTTCTAGGGACAGTCATGATGACAGTGGAAAGCGTTTCTGTTGCAGAGCAGCCTTGCAATGTTTTTTGTCTCAGATTTTTCTTTTTTTTTTTTAATTTTTATTTTTCTGAGTACCAGGCAGTTCACGCTTCCAAGAAACCCAAGGGAAAGGGTTAGTGTTAGATAACCAGTTATGACCAGCCCAAGGTCTGAAGCCCAGTTTCAGTTGCATTCTTTTCCTTGTTTTTAATTCCTTTCCTATCAAGGAGAACAGGCAGCTCACCACTGAATCATAGAACAGGCTGTGTTGGAAGGGACCTTAAAGATCTTCTAGTTCCACCCCACCCTGCTGTGGACAGGGACACCTTTCCCTAGACCAGGTTGCTCAGAGACCCATCCAACCTGGCCTAATATCCAAATTAACCCTGCCCTCTTTCAGTTTGAAGCCACTCCCCCTCATCCTGTCACTACATGCTCATGTAAATGATCCCTCTCCGCCTTTCCTGCAGGCTCCCTTCAGGTACTGGAAGGCCACAATTAGGTCACCCCGAAGCCTTCTCTTCTCCAGGCTGAACAAATTCAATTCTCTCAACCTTTCCTTGTAGGAGATGTGCTCCATCCCTCTTACCAACTTGATGACCCCCTTAATCAACTTGAAAATTATAACTGAACACACTTTGGAAGCCAGTCAGGGAAGAGAAATAAAGATGTACATAATCAGCAGAAAAAACACATGGAGGAGACCTTTTATATTCCAAGTCAGGGAAAGAGAGAATGGGAACCTTTCAAGAGAGCCCATTTTGAAGAAAGACTTTCATATTGTTTTCTTTGGAGTTTGTGCTCACTTACCTGCTTCTTGGAAGAAAAAGAAATCTTTCTCTTGCAGCAACATACACAGGGGGAAATATTTGGGCTTACTCTTAAACGCGCACCAAAGCCAAAAAATCATTGAATGATAGTGACAAGCGCTAGGCAAGTTTCTATACAGAAACCCCAAAAACCTTTAGGAAAAAGTTACTTTTAGGAAGGAGAAAAAGAGAGCATCTGTGAAAAACCATATTCTTTCAATCTCACAGTCTTTATAACTGGTCTCCAACAATGAGTCTTTTTCATTTCACACTATTTTGACTAGCTATAAAGAAATTTTAAAAGTCAAAAGGTATACCAGTCCTTAGCAGCTTTTAAAGAAATCCACAAAGAAAAACATACTGAATGACTGTGAACCCTGCCCAACTGATTTCTGCAGGTATCCATGACATTCCAAAGAATTTCATACTGCAGTGATTCTGCAGGATCTTCCACAGAGTAACCTGTAGACACTGAGTTTTTTCCCTAAAAATATTGCTCCCAACAGCCACTTCACAGGCTGAATCTGGCTCCAAAACACTAAGCCAACAAGACGACCAGTTGGGGCCAAGCTGCCCACTTCCTGGAAATATAAACAGCTCAAGGGCATGTTCCAGAGCAGCCTCCACAATGAACAGCCTCAAGCTGTCAATACTGGGCTGCAATTATTAGCTCTGGTGCTCTGCAGCCGAGTTTCTATGTTGTAATGTTTTTCTACCACATTCCTTAGCACATCATATAGTAACTACACTCTTACTTTCACTTATTAACCCCTCATAATGGAGAAGTGACTGTGGATTTTACACTGGTCTCATAAAGTAATTTGTTGAAGAGAAAAGGGATATTCTTCCTTTGACATAGCTGATTTGCTTCTGTCTGATGGCTGGTTTGCTGTCCACAAAAGTAAATTTCTTGGGGAAAAAAGGTCAATGAAAAAGCCACTCTGACAGTAATGGTTAGATAAAGAATGTGGAAGAATCAAGAACAGCCCTGTTTGTCCCATATCATGAGGCTGTAACATCTTCAGTTTATATTTGCTGTTATTTTGAGGAATGATGTGGTCAGGGTGCAGACCAGTGCTTGTACCTGTCTATCCACCAACCACTCAAATCTGCATTTTGGTACCTCTCTCCATTTCATTCAATGTGTTTTCACAGCTGCTCTCTTTCAACCTTAAGCACTGTCCACAAGTACTCACTGGAGAACCTAACTATGCACACAGGAGCATTCTTTCCAGATTAATTTTTCTTTATCTATTTATTTTTGTTTAATCACAACACACATGTGAATGAAAATGAAAGCCATTTGACCTTGAGCAGCTTCCGGTCTTTTTCAGCAGGATCCTCTATTTCAGGACAGGGGAAGAAACCAGGAAATGGTGTGAATGGACTGGCCTTTGGCCTGCACGCTCCTGAGAAAGCACCAATGAGACTGTTAATGCTTCGAAGGGAAGAGATCACATGTGGTGGGAGAGATGGGTCACTCAGGAGCTCTGTGAGCATGTTCCGAGCCTCGTTCAGTACTGAGAGATCAACTCCATTTCCACTGCCAGCACTCTGCAAGAGATGGAAACGGGGCAAACTATTAACATGTCAAAATACTTCATGGTATTCTTTGTTTTAAATAAGCATCTTATGCATTGCAAATTTAAAAAAAATAAATTTAAAAAAATCAATGCAACATATTTTTCTTTTAAAGAAAATATATCCACATAGGCATTCAGACAGCAGTTTCTACAGGTTTTTATCACACAATGAAAAGTAATTCACAATTCAAAATTACCTTTCAGTTTAGTTTTCCCTATTTAAAATCTGTTCCAAATTTTTTTCTCTCTTCCAACAATATCAACAAATTTTGGCAGTCAAACTGTTGGATCCCTTTACAGAGGTACAATTTCCACACCCTCATCTTTTTTATTAATCCTGATTCTACTGAAAGAAATTATTAAAAAATTGTCCAAAAAAAAGTGATTAGTTTTAATTTTACATAATTCTCTGAACAGGAACAACAAGAGCTTACTACAATATAAGAGACAGAATGAAAAATTAGGCAAATACAGCATCAAGAGAAGAACTGCAATTTGACAGTTTACAGTGAACTCTGTACTCAATCACATTTCACAAAAAACCCAACTAAACTAATAATACACTGACCTGGTAATAGGGCTTGTACCATTGCTTCAAATCCCAATCCCAAAGTATCATCTGTAAAGATAAAAAAAAAAAGAAGAAAAAAAAAGGTTAATATGTGATATGCTAATGTTGAAAAACAGCAACGGCATAAATCTTGGTTATGTGGTGCAATGAGAAACGTTTCTCCCTTCATTTTTTCATATGAAATTTGGGCCAGATTCTCGGTTAATGCTACCCAGCAAGAGCCCTAAAGAAGAGGTTGAAGGAATTGCATGCAACAGAGATATTGTGATGACAGAATAATACGGCCTTATTTCAATACTTTTGGATTGCTTATAAATCATTTAACATACACACTAAATTTGGTGGTGACAGTGCTTTCCTGCTCCTATTCACCTCAAACTACAAAAGCAAACCTAGTTTAAAACCCCCAAAATATTTTTTCTTTCCAGAACCATTCAAAAAGTAGCAATTTTTGTAAATACAGTGCAGAAAGCATTACATTAAATCACGTACTTTTAAAGGGGGCAAAAATCTCTCCAATATCTCAGGTTAAAAATTGGTATTTTAAAAAACATTTTCTTGCAGGAGGTTTTGTTAGGCTTTGCTTCAACATGGCTACAAAGCTCCATGTTCTGAATAACCTCACTAAACCCACCAAACCCACAAAAGAACGTCAGCAACACAATCTGAAGATGCTATCAGCTTCAAGTACGTCAACAGCACTCACTTAATTTGTCTTCTATACTGACAAAAAATGAAAACAACATACAAGAAATGAAATTCAGATGTCTGTTCTGTTTCAAAAGCTTTCAGTCTTCATGACTTCTTGACAGATTCTAATTATTCTCTGATAAATTAATTCATTTGCAAAATGCGTACTCACAAATTAAACATAGCTTTTCACTCTTTTGCATAGCTACAGAGCAAAAATAACATGCCAATACCCCTCTTAGTAGTTCATATTTTGCAATCCTGGAAGCTCTCCTGCTTATTTTTATAGGTGAGAACTAGGTATGTTTTTGTTCCTCTGGGACTAACAGCTCTTCCACGGCAAAAACACCATGTTCCAGTCAGGCGCTTGCCCAGAAGAAGGTGCAGAAAGTGTTGAAAAAGAAGCACAGGTGGGGACGTGTCAGCAGTGCCCAGGCAAGGGAGGCACTTAAAGGCTCTTTTCCCCTTCAGTTATCTGTGCTCTATCAGAAAACCATACTGGATGACACTGGGTAAAGAAAGCAAATCAAAATCAAGAATTAAGAATTTAGGTATTTGAGCGTTGGGGGGGGTTATGTGATTAATCTAGCTACCATGTCTTTTTTTTTTTTTTTT
>VXBT01000487.1:489248-546789 GCA_013400235.1 Oriolus oriolus
TTTTTTTGACTGTCTGTCACTGACAAACAGTAAGACAATGACCAGCATTCTCTGGCCATACCCATTTTGCCACGATGCGTTTGGTTTTAGCAACATCTTGTCAGACTGGGGTGGTTTTTTACTTGTTTGTTTGTTTAAGTGGGTTTGTTTTAAATTTTCTTCATTGTGAGGCTTCTCTTTCTAGATTGACATTTCTTTCCTGTATTGAACATCAGTAAGAATGAATCTTTTGGTTTCATTCTGTCCTCGCACACAGAGACTGCATTAATCTGCTTCATTAACTTTTGACTCAATCAGCAGCAAAGATCAGCTGTCCACATGGGTTTTGTTAGTTGTATTAGTAACCTTTGATACTAATGGGCCACAGAGTTGCGTCAGCTCGCTCGCAATCTTGCAGCCTCCATTAGGGGACAAAAAAGAGGTTTCCCTCTTGGAGCATTTTATTTTTCTTTTAAATAAGTGGTATGTTAGCTGATTTTATTTATTTGCTGCAAATGAGCTCATAATAATAATAAAAAAACCCACAACAAACAAACAAAAAACCAAACCAATAAAGGTCCTGGTAGCTCCAGAAAATCTCTATACCAAACATTTTACTGCAACTCCTTTATTCATCCTTTAAGTGACACGTACACGTACACATGCTTACATAAGCTACAATTTTGGGGGTCAGTCTTTGTGACTAAAGAGGTTCAAAACCTTCCTTTTGGTCTTAGCCCCGCTATGGTAAATAAATAGGCTCTTGTAACCCATGCTCCTCCAGTATACACAAGGCAGAAAAATCTTTCAATCTACCTTCAATGCAAATAATGGTTTGATATTTTAAATGGCGGGGCATCATTTTATGCAGTTTCATTTACATGAAAAACTTCACAGCTTGGATTCATCACTGAAAATTTTCTGTTTTCATTTAAACCAGAATATTTAAGCTTCTCCACTGATTTCAATTTTACAGCAAAGAAACTGTATCAGTTTTGAAATAAATACAACTTCGGTCTACATGTACTCTGCTATGAGATTTTTCTTCAATTCATTATATATCATCATTAATTAGAAACCATATGTCCCGAGAGAAGACAAGGCAGTATATTAATACAGCTAGCAAGGTACCACAGTCTGTCACATTTTCAGGGATCATTCGACATGCCACATATCAAAGTAATTAAAATCAACTGATGAGAATTTTAGGTATAAAGCAGCAATCTCTGCTGCTAAGCACGACTGTAAAAAAATGCAGATGTCTAATCAATTAATATTTCTCCACGGTAAATCCGACTTGGTACATCTCCACACTAAGCAAACCCTCGCAGGTTAGTAGCGAAAGGGGGGGTTACCTTCCCTTAGGTGCTTAGAACGCACCACAAGGGGGCACTCAAAATCCAGAAAGCCTCCCCCACAGAACCAATTTCGGGAGAAAGGAGCAGAAAGCAGCAGGATATTCCTCAACACACCTTCTGCGGAATTGACAGGGTGTGAAAGACAAAGAGGGTGGCAATTTTAAAGGTTAACAGCTGATAAATTCTATTGCTTTGTTTAAAGAATAATTTTCTCCTTAGCACTAAGGAAATTGTACTTTGTCTCTCACTACCTACCAGACTTTGTTTAAGTAGCCTAACTCCACGCCTTGCAAGTTAACTCTGGAATACTAAACAAGCAGCATGTCTGACATTATTTTCTGTTGAGAGCTTAGCAGTCGAAGTTTTATTTCATTACTGTGCATCAACAAAAGTTACAAAGTATTCCCAGAGTCGCATTAATCTCACAACAGGAGTGAAAAGACACCGTTTATTTTGACCTACTGCGAACAGACCAAGAAACCTTAAAATAGGTCTTATGCAGAGCCTCAGCAATTTCTGATTTTGCAACCATGAGACTTGTTGCAGAAAGATCTGTACTCTGTAATACTAAGATTTTGTAATCCATTGCACATAACGTTCTTCACTCACCTCCTCCATCAAGAAACACCTTATCTAGGATGGACTTGAGTCATAAAAGTTCCAAGCTGCAACTTAGACCTCTGCTTAGTAACTCACACACTTCGGCTTTGAGCATCCATTGTCAGTGGCAACATCACAGCAATCACACGTTTGGGAGCTCCTCTGAAAATCAAACTGCAGCGGGCTCTGATATTGCAGATGGACTTCTGAAAGGTGAGAAATCTATAGCCATTCCCACCAGAAATATGTACAGGAAATTACCAGTCAGCTTGGAGGAGAAGTTTTCATATCAGCCTGACTCCAGCCGCAGAGTCATCCCAGTTTATCCAGAAAGCCATGAACACACTTTCCTGGTTGTGTATAACTGCCTGACAAGCTGACCAGGGGTTTGAAGGACAGCTTCAGTAGAAAATAGCTTCAAATAGAAAAAAAACTAACCAAAAAAAAAAAAAAAAAAAAAAAAAAAAAAAAAAAAAACCAACAAGAAAAAAACCCACATAAGCACCATGCCTTGTTCTTTAACAGTCAAGGACTGTATTACTTTTAACTATAATAACTGAGTCTCTTTAGCCTCTGAAATAAATTTCAGTACAGTTAAAAGAAGACAAGCCCGCTTACAAATCCCTTTAAGTACAAGCGACCTTTCCCAATTTGGCCATCATCAGCCAGCGTAGGTCAAACTGAAACTTGTCATTCAAACCAGGCTGAGAGCATCAAGAGAAGGAATTTGCTTCCCTGAAAATAAGTTTTTTTAAAAGCTAAAAAAATTGTTAAAGCTCAACAAATTCTCTCCAAAAGTTGCTGTTCTAAAGAAGAGACATTGTATTCAGTACTATAGGTGTTCAGTCAAATGTCAGGAGATTTTAAATACATGTCACTTAGCAGATAGATGCAGAAAAACTGACAGCAGGCATCAGGCTTATGTGTTCTCAAACAATAACAACAATATTTCCATATACTCCAGAGGAGCTGCCATGCTATTTGAACACAAGAATATCAACCTAACCATCACCAAAGCTTAAGGACGGCACTTTTGGCAAAGCACACATCCTTAGCAACATCAGAAGCATGTGAAAAAAAATACATGAGGTAACAGTAACAGGCCTTCCCTAATACAGGGAAGTTTACAGCTCCAGCAGCAGCAGGAACACCGCAACGTAATTTTTCACAAAGTAAAAGGCAGTAAGTGCTCCTCCGAGAAGTTTATAGTCTAAGTAAACTAAAAACAGATGAGAAATGGGAGAAGACAGTCAAGGCAAACCGGCAGGGCTTCAGGGGGTTTTGTTTTGTTTTTCATTACTTTTCCATTGAAAAGGTTATCTTTCCTATCACAGTGCACCCAGCGGTTCCAGGGCCTGGAATAGATGTGTCTTTCAGAGGAGTTGATGCCATGGAGGGTGGAGGTTTCTCAGATCTTCTTTATACAAATACCACAACTCCATTTGTCTAAAGACATGTTGGAGGAGTATGTTCAACTTCCAAAGGCTTAAGCATGATAAAAGATTATGGATTTTACTTTTGTCAAGCTATAAACCACTAAAGTTGCCATAAAAGCACACTAAGCATTTTTAAACCGTTTAAAAAAAATTTAATGTTGAACTCAAAATATATTTGACTGGATAACTGCAATGATGTCTTCCTAATAATTTAACACATAAAATACAAAATCATATCAGCTTAGTTACTCCAGAATTATTTATGTTTGTGAAAAGTTGTACTAAGAACAATACTAATGATTATGCAGAGATTTAAAATACACAGCTACAAAATAAATATTGCAGAGCTTAGAAATCTAAAAATCAATTTTAAAAGTCAAATATAACCCACACTATTCTTCTTGCCCCAAGCCAAAATTCGCACACTGTCTAAGGCCACACACGATGTTTAAATTTGTAACATTGCTGTATGATTCCCTAAACATAAAATAGGATTTCATTTCACTGATTATACTTTTCAGGAGATTCAATGTGTGCTTTAATGCTTGTAAAGAAAAGAAAACTTGTCCTATTTGAGAACATCCATTCCATGCTCCAAAATTTTAATGGAGAAAAATGAGCACAAAATTGAGTTTCTACTTCTGACTGAGTCTTTCATTGATCAAATATAAAGGATTCCTAGTTGCCAGTAGCATCTGTTTGACACCATTAGGCATTAGCTCCGTAAATAAGTATTTCCATAGCAACCAAGCATAGAATTAACTAAACAATGAAACCAACACCATAGCAACTTGATTCAGAAATCAACTCTGCGAAAAATCACCTCATTCAAAAGCCAAATTCTACAACTAGATGAGAAATAAATTCATTGTAAAATATGAAAAAGGTTGTGGCACATACCCATTTCTTTTCATCACTGCCTTTCAAACAGGATTGATCCATTGCTTTTATTTCTAGATTAGTCTTTTGTAACAGCTTACAATCAATTACCATTTTTTATCCCTGTAATTTAATAACACAAAAAAAAACCCCACAGCAGTATACAACCTAGAAGTCTTGGGGGTCTTAATTCATTGTTAGAGGTCTTTTCCCGCTCTGTAGAACAGGTAGATGTTGAAAACCAGTATGTTATGAAGTAGTTAAGTTGTATTCAGTGTGAACTAAGGGTGATGCAACCAAAGAATGACTCTCAAAGTAGAGGCAGCATTATTTAGATAACAAAGACAACATTCTGTTGTGAAATCTTGCAGGCCAAAACAGCAGCCACTTGAGTAGATTGTTGTGATCAAGACAAAATACAGCCCTCGGTAGGATACCCTGGGCATTTAGAATCGTGATGGTATTTCTCCACTCCCTAAACCTTCCCATGAAAATAAATGGAAGAGGGGAAAAAACTAGGGTATTTTTGGAACCCTAATGCTTATCACTTCCTGACTCTATACACAATTTATTTATCCAAGGTTGTAAAGTGGCCAATGGGTTGTGAAGTCTGCAGATAGCCACAATCTTTGAACAGAAGCTGTGTGTGCTTTCATGGTTCTGAGGTTTGGACACACATCCTGACGGAAACAGTCATATCCCCTATCCAACGACTCAGCTGTTGACTCTGCTGCACTCTTTTATGAAAGACATTACTTTTGCTTTTTTAAGAGCCCTAAAACCTTCCTTCAGTGAAAAGAGATTCACTTCTAATTGCTTTAATTAACACTCTTCTATACACTAAATAGTACCTGCAATATATTTGGCTGGACACATAAGAACAACACTGGAGCATGCAGGTGTCTCGCCACAGTAACGTTCCCACCAGACTCCACAGTATCCTGATCTTCCCTGCAAATACAAATCTTTGACGAAAGCTGCACCTAAATAAACTTTAGTAAGTCACTTTAGAGTTTTCACAAGCTTCGTTACTATTTTCAGTGACTTTGCCCTCAGCACAGATACAAAAACAGAGCAAAAATGCTCCACTGTACACTAAAGCTTCAAAGAAACCTGCAGCAAGCTTATTCTTACAGCTAATACTACTCCTTGCAAGCAGAAAAGTATTTTTTTGTTTGGCTGGGGTTTTGTTTCTTTTTTTACATGTTTGTTTCATTTGGTTGTTTTTAAAAAGACAGGCTACTTCTGCTTTTGTACCCAGGAGTATCAGCAGGACTGCTTCTGCTTCGTCTGCTGTAGAAAGTTCTCAGTTCTTATTGCCTGTTTTATTTGATCTGATCTTCTTTTTTATATATATTTTTTAAGATCTTTAAATGTTTCAAAAAGGTTCTAAAAGGTAGAAAGTAGAGGGTTTTTTTCTTATTATGTAGGTAATGAAAAAAAAACCTGTCTAAAACCACACTTAGGTCATTTCCTGTTCCTTCTAGGTTTTGTCAGACTTGCACGTCAGAGTAAAGGCCAACCAGTAATTTATGGCAACTGGGGGAGGGAGGGCAGAGAGGGAAAAAAAAAAAAGCCTGCTATGTGTAGATCCTTTAATTGCCCATTATAAGCATTTTCCTTTGGAGCATGTGGTTCTAATCACCATCAAAGGAAAGCAATAGCGCTAGGTGGATTACTGCTCTGCTCCGGTGCAGTTGCTTTGGTGTTCTGGCATTCTGCACCACTTTTACTGTCACCCAAAACCCAAAGCCATTTATTTAAAAAGTCGTGTTTATTTTGCAAAAAACAAGATCTAGAAATTGCTCCCCAAACATCCTTTTCCCATTTACCTATTGGCATTATTTTACAATTACACACAGTAAAAGCCTTTACTGCTGTGTTGACACACTGTTAATGCATCATGTTGGAACAGACAGAGGGAACAACCTTACATTTTATCTTCCTTCAATAGAAGGATGTGCAAAAATCTTATGCTGAAATATTTTACTGTAGGCTGATGTATTCTTAATGCAGTAACTAAAACCACTTAGAGATGAACCAATTTCTCACTCTTATGACTTACATTTTTCAATCAGTTGGTGTTTTTCCACCTATTACCCTGAAATAGAGGTATAAATCTTTTTTTCTTTTCAGCAAAGAGAAGCTATTCCATATGAACACAAGTGGTTTTTTCAGAACTGAGCTGAAAAAGGGGGATACTGAATTTTTCACACAGTTTTCTCACAAATTTTCTCTTTAAAATCTCATATATATGCATAAAAATGCTTATATTTTCCTCTCTCCCCACTCCCTCTTTAAAACAAGAAGCATAAAATTCAACTGTACAACTCTCTTAGTCAAAAATTACCCTGAATCTGAGAATGGTCAGCATCAAATTAATTAGACCCAATGATCATCTAGTCCAGTATCTTGTCATTAGCAAAGGCAGCCACCTCAAGATAAGGATATTCTTAAGTAAACAGCAACACAGGCCAAGAAGCCATATGTTACAATTTATATTGCATGTATATTACAAAAGTCAGTGGATTTTTCACCTTTGCATTTCTCTAACAGTCTTTCTCAGACCCAACATAACACTCTGACAGATCCAACATCACACACAAAGGCATTTCTCAAGTTAAATGCAGATTTTGCGAAGTTCCCTTTCATTCTGGATCTGTCACCGTCGAAGTTGTACAGTGAGGAAGCAAACAACCAGCAGCACTTTCATGCAGTTCACCCACTGAACAATTCGTTTTTGCAAGAGCTTCGAGTTGTTCTCCAGCTGACTTCAGGCACAAGACAAATTTTTTCAGACTATGAGGCTGCATTTTTATATCCCTCAGGCTACTTCAGAGACAGCACCTTCAGCATAACAAACTCTCTAAATCATGACACTTTTCATTTGATTGTGTTAACTGTCCTCTTACGGTTTTTATTTACAAAATTGCCACAGGGTACAGGCTTTACAAATATGAGTGCTGTTTTCTTTCAATGACTTGATGGTGACCCAAAAAGAAATATTACAGGGACTGGAGAGAGAAGTAAGCTGAAAGAAGCTGGTCAAGACACCAAAGAAGATATTATGTCATAAAGGAAAGCAAATATTGCTGCAGTGCTCTGGTTGCTAGTTATACACTGGGACTGAACTGACTCCATTCTCAGTTGCTCAAGCTAAGGATTTAAAAGCAATAATTTAAAAACAGATGAGAATATAATTATGAGGCTGATTACAAGAGCAAATACGTTAGTGAAAGTTAAATCAGTATTAAGAAAAATTATCTTAATGGACAAGTTTCTGGTTGAAGTGCCAGGAAATACAAGATGAAATCTCTTAGGGAGAGAAAAATATTGAAACTCTGAAGAATGTGATACAGATTGCTCTCAGAAAGAGAGGGGAATGCAAATTGCTGCATTCTACAGAAAGTGCCAATTTACTTTTCTCTAATGTATTCATGGTAAGTAGTACTTTAGTTGGCAGCTTCGTAAGCAGCTGAGAAAAGAATCAAATGACAGCAGATTTGAAAGAAAGCAGATTTTTTTTTCCCACATAGTAACACTTTGATGCTGTTCTAAATGAAAAATAAACAATGATGCTTTCCCACTTGTTGCAGCATTAGGTGATGACTAACTTAAAATTACTTGGGAAGATCTGCTTTGTGCCCAAAATGCAAGTCTTGCATAGATACATGTTTATCTTGACTGTGCAAAGTGAACAAAGGAATTACCACCAGCGGTATGGGAAGATCACAAACATCATTGCACCTTGCTTCGTGATCAATTCATCTTTCTAGGAAGAAAATACGCAGTCAGACCCCTCTGGCAGTGGTTACCATTTACTAATCTGGTGAAAGATTTCTCTGTGAAAAGACTGAGGGATGAACGGGCTCAGATTTCAGCTAAAAGAGGGAAAAAGAACCCCAACCAGCCTCAGACTCCCGAAGTCCTTGTGAAATACTGTGGGTTTAATGAGGTTTAGTAGCACATCCTTCTTAACGTGATCCCCTTTACGTAGGTGTAAACTGAATTTCACGTTCTGGTAATGCGGTAAATAAAGGTGCACTTTCAGGAAAGAAAAATCATCTCTGTCCCACAATCAACATCTCCTAAACCAGAGGTTCTTTTCTTCATTGGCTTTTTATACGTTATGTTCCATTCTGCGGTTTCAACTATCACAGGACTCTCACACGCTTGAAGACATAACTGTGCAACCTACTCTACACAAAGGTAGTGGAAAATTGCACCCAAAAGCCTATTTCCATTCCGTTGTTTTGATTTACTCTCTAAGCTGCTTTGCTACCCTATTTGTAGAGCACAGGTTACAGTTACCTACAGCATTCTTATTGCAAAGGTTTCTAAATAACATCAGATCAAACTGGCCTAGCACCAAAAAAAATTGTGAAAAATACTGATGCTGACTTGTTCCTTAAGTTTTGTTTCTCTAAGTTTTCCAACAATTCTGATGAGTGAAATCCTAATCCAACCTCGCTCACATTAAAAGAATATTTTTTTTTAAATCAAACCTTTGTTTCTATGACAGATTTTATTTATGATTTTGATGACTAAAATCATTACCCAAACCTCCCACTCCCTTCCAAAAGAATAAACATCTTATAAATACCCAGACTCTACACAATCTCTTTTTTTTCTTTCATTTTGGTAGCATGACTCAGATGGAGAAACTAATATGAAAGAAAGAGGTCAAGATGGGTCAAGTGTCTTCCAGTGACTGTAAGATAATAAGGACAGCTTGCCAGTTTTTTCTATACAAGCAGAAAAGCATTGGAATCTTCTCTTAAACTGCAAGACATTTTTAGCAAAATCATCACAATAGTGAAAGTTACATAAACATCTACAGAGAACAACATTGGCAGTGAGAATATAATTTGCCATTTGGGACAAGTATTACTTACAATAAAGTTGCAGTGTAGCATGCCCAATAAATCCATCAAATTTTATAAATGCATGCAAAGGAACTTTTCCTTGGGGAACAACACTAATTTTTTCATTTCTCAGCCTTTTTCTAGCAACGTTTTATGTGTTTGCTATGAAATCTCTTTCAGACTGTGTTTCCAAAATAGCTAATAATAAGATGAACCTAAAGAAAAAGAGCCTACACTCATCTGTGACTAATTCTATGTTCTTATCGACAAATTCAGCTCTCAACTAGCATCTCGTAGAGCTTGCATATGTTTTTATTTATTTTCTCTAGAGCAGAAAAGGGGAAAATAACAAGAATTTCAACCCTAGATAAACAACGGGATGCCAAGACTCCCAGCAATATCTGCCTAGAAAAATACTGTCCCAAAGAGAAAAGCAGGAAAGCTTTGACAAAACCTATCAGACCACTGTAACTGACTACTCCATTAAAAAAAAAAATTAAAATCCCCAAAACCTCATAATCTTTATTAAAAAGCCAAATATTTATATAGCTTGGGGGTTTTTAACTGAAAGCTATGTACCTCATGCCTTAAAAACAAACACTTTTTCCATTTCAGGAATTATAATTTCATTCAAAAATTAATACATATAACAAATATCTTCTACAGCATTTCATTACTAAATTTAAACTGATATGAAGCAATTACAATTTTTTCTCTATTTGAGTATTTTTAACGTATTAGTTAACTTATGACGTCCAAAATGTATATATTAATCAAATACTCATGCAAAGAACACACAAATTAAAGTAGGAGAATGTCTGGACCGAACAAATAATCAGGTATTCAGTCGTTCATGTAAGATAAGGTTTTATTCTAGTAACCTTCGAAGGAATAACATCTGTACATTGTGTTAAAACCATTCACAAACTATGTGCTGTACCATAGGACCAGAAAATGGCAGCTACACCATCAGCTTTTAAAAGGATCCAGAAAAATGTGGGGAAAACGTCAGACAAAAGGGACAGAAACTGGGGGGATGAGATAGGGCAGGACCCTACAAAATTAATTTATAGCTGCACCATGTAAATGTAATATGGACAAAAATCAGTAGGGTTTTCTACACAAATACGATGCCAAACAAGTCTACTGGACTTTTTGAGACAGACTGCACACACCAATAAAAGTGGACCAGTCAGTCAGCGTGCTTTGATTTAAAAAAAAACAAACACAAACAAAACACAATGAAAAACTTTGACATGGTCTCCCCTGAACGGTCCTGAGGAAATCAAGTTTACATGGGAAGAAAGGAATGGCTCTTCTCAGGATTAGCAATTTGTTAAAAGTAAAGACTGAGACTAGAATGTTCACGAAAAAGAAATAAAATTGCCAATAGAGACTTCCTCAAGGATTCAAGCTGGGATCTATCTTAATCACCCCAGTCAAAAAGAATTGAAACAGCAATAGATGTCTGAAGTGTCAACATGCACTGACAACACAAAATTCCTGAGGATATTCAAAAATAGAGTTGATTGTGAAAAAGAATCAATAGGCCTTAATATAGTGATTAAATAGGAATGAGACATTGCTGGAATTCTGCACTAATGAGTAAACGCTGAGAACAAAAATAAATTTTAAACTATTTATATAGAAAGCTGGGCTTATATTACATCAATAGCAACCAGGAAAGAGATCTTGGAGTCATTTGCATCAGCCCAGTTCTCAAAGATGCAAAATGAAGTATCAGAAAAGGAGCATCAAACAATACAGACAAAACAGCGTCACTGCCCAGATCTGTGCAACACCCACAGTCCAAGCTGCAGAGAGACAGAAGTATTGAAGAAATAAAAAAGGGCAGGCTAATGAGAGAAATCAAAGGGATGGAGCAGTTTCTACTATGAGGAGCTGCACAGTCTGTGAGACTGGGATCCCTCAAGCGTGAGGAAAACAGAGGGATTATTACAATGCTCTGTAGTTACCAGTGTCATGGAATGGTTGGTCCATGCTGTTCACAAGCACAAGAATGGGGGCCATGTAATTAGACCATCTGGCAGCAGGCTTAAAACAAGCCTAAGGAGGTATTTCTCACACACAACACAAATAAATTATTGCAGTAATTCCTGCTGGTTTTTACAGAAAAAAAATGTAACCAAAGATGTTAAAAAACTTCACACAGACTCATCAATCCATGGCTACTCACCACAGCCCAGATGTATCCTCTAGCTAAGGATGGCCCAAACTGTGATTTGACAAAACATGGCAGAGAACCCCAGAAGGGAAAGAACCCACTTCTGAAAGAAATGCCACTACTGACTATGGCTAAAGATAAAAAGCCTGGGCTGAGCGGGCCAGTTTGATATTAACTCCAATTAATGTAAAAAATGTAATTATAAAAATGGCCCCATCTTTAGAATTGCTCCTCTCATCCATCTCTGTCTGAATTAGGGGTCTCCAGCCTCTTTCTGTAAATCTCACAGAATCACAGAATAGTTTGGGTTGGAAGGGACCTCTGGAGATCCTCCAGTCCAACCCCGCTGCCAAGGCAGGGTCACCTGGAGCAGTGACACAGGAACACATCAGGTGGGGTTTGAATGTCTGCAGAGAGGGAGACTCCAGGACCTCCCTGGGCAGCTGTTCCAGTGCTCTGCCACCCTCAGTGTAAAGTTCTTCATTTCGAGGTGGAACTGCTTGTGTTTCAGTTTATGACCATTGCTCCTCGGCCTGTCGCTGGGCACCACTGAAAACAGTCTGTCACTCTCCTCTTGGCACCTGGCTTGGAGATATTTATATGCACTGATGAGATCTCCTCTCAGCCTTCTCTTCTCTCAGCTAAATAGGCCCAGCATTCTTCCTGCACTCTGATAGTCTGGAATATTCTTCTCTTCCCCCCACCCAATATGCTCCACCCAGAGAGTTCCACATGACTCAGTCATTCACTTAAAAAAACATAGACTTTTAAAAATACATATATTATCCACATGATTTGCTTATATTATGGCTCAGATATTATTTAATCCATTTGTTCCTTTTGCAGAATAATTGACATTAATGATCTAGCCCTCCTCCAGAAACAACTAAGTATGTGGCTTCTTCAAAACTTAAATAAAAAACAGATCAAAGAGCTTGGGAAACCCTAATTACATTCCTTTTCAGGCTGTCTATATTTTTATATACATGTATATGCATATACACCTGTATATGTACACACGTATATAGACACAAACTCCACAGAAAAGAGTATATAAACTGTCTAATCACATTATGGAAGCTCTTTAAAATACATCATTGCACTAACAGTATTATCACCACTGTCATACTAGAGCATCAGCAAACTAAGTAACACAATAAATGAAGAAACATTAAAACATCGTCTTGCATAACACTCAGAAAATGCATTGGAAAAGTAAGATACAGAACTTTTGCTTTTTCAAGCAATGCATCTCATCTCTTTTATTTTTCATTACACTTTCAAAATGTGAACATCTGGCAGGCAACTAAAAATAATCAGGAAGATTCAATAGAGACAAATAGGGGGAAGAGTGGCACTTCCAGCAGCAGAGATCTCAAGTAACAAAATGCAGCACCAAATATTAAACACAAAACTGAACCAAGTGCAGACAGCAGGCCAACAGAGCTGAGAACTTGCTTACCATTACACTGAACTAATCAGACACATTGATCAATCTGTTATCACACATCCAATTAGAACCTACTTTTTGAATATCAGAGGAAATTTCAAGTCTAATCCGAAGATGACAGCACTGTCACAGCTGTAACTATAACTGCTGTAAAAGGCACAGGGTACATGTCTCGGAACATCATCACTGAACAGCTTAAAAGAACTTTAATTCAGAAAAGATGTGTAAGAATTCCTGAGGAGATTAACACTTTCCTTAAAAATAGCTAGAGACCTTCAGAAGCTGCATTTGAAATTTGAATGTGTTCATTACTAATTACATTTCTAAATGAAAACAAGTTTAGTTCTTTCCCCGTTCTTTGTCCTGTAATAATTTTACTATTATTGCCTGGAAAGAAATTAGATGAGCAGCAGCCTGAGGGAGGGAAAAGGAGAAATAAGGAAGAAAAATATTATTGTGAGATCCTAAATTACTATTCCTTAATTTGTTATTTTCTTTCAAAAGGATTATTTAATATTTTAAAAGCATTTTACAGACTTCCCAGATTGTCATACAAAGGTCCATGACCTGCTTTATCTACACAAGTGCTTATTTTTATTTTGATGGTGATGGCTGATGATCACATGATCCATAAGAAAGAAGAAAGAAATTATCAAATTGTATATAGAAAAATTTCTATTTATGCTAATGAAATTGGAAAGAAAAATCACAAAAAATCACTGACATATAATTTTATACACCATGGACACCATTGTAAATAAAGATACTTTGCAGACAAAAGGTTAAAATTAGGCAGCCATAAACTCAGAAATGTAAAAACAGATGGACAGAACCTTGTCTGAAATATGTGGAAACACAGAATGATTTCTTCTATGGTACCTTTTTTTGCCTTTCCTTCTTTTTTTTTTTTTTTATTCTTTCTTTTTAACCTGCCTGTTTATACTAACTTTTTTGCGTTTGTTTCTGCCAAGGACAGTCATCTGGCCAATAAGGGTAATTGGATCACCAAGGCATCACATAATTGCCATGCATATTGCCAGGGATTCTGACCCAAAGATCAGTCAGGAGAAAGTTGATGGGGGAAAAAAGCCAAAACAAAAATCCCTCAAATTTTGAGGAAGACAGACTTCATAAAAAACAAACAAAAAACAAAAGCAAAAAACCCAAACAAAATAAACCCCCCAAATCCAATTAACCTGAAAATTGCCCACTGCATTTGCTGCTTCTTTTTTTCCCCATTTTCATATTTTTACAATAAAAACCCGTTAGAATTTGCCCTTATTTCAACCCCTTCTCTCCATCAGACCATGAAGATTTCAATCTTTCCAGGCCTACCCGTGCAGTGGTTCTTTCTTGGTCAGTGAAGACAATTATCATAGAATCACAGAATACCCTAAATTGGAAGGGACCCACAAGGATCATCAAAGTCCAGCTCCTGGCCCTGCGCAGGACACCCCAAGAGTCACACCCTGTGCCTGAGAGCATTTTCCAAAAGCTTCTTGAGCTCTGTCGGGCTTGGTGCTGTGCCCACTGCCCTGGGGAGCCTGATCCAGTGCCCAACCACCCTCTGGGTGAAATCCAAAGCTTTTCCAGATATCCAACCTAAACATCCCCTGACTCAGCTTCAGGCCATCCCCTTGGGTCCTGTCACTGTCACCACAGAGAACAGATCAGCGCCTGCCCCTGCGCTTCCCCTCGTGAGGAAGCTGCAGATTTCAACGAGGTCTGCCCTGTCTCCTCTTCCCTGTTACACAGTTATCAGTCAGAAATGCTCATTAAGGACTCATTACTAATTCCAGGTTAAATCAGACAGGGAGGACACCCTTCTTCCTTTGGAGCTCTGTGCTGGCAGCTACCTCTGTTTCCTTATGCTTCAATTATGCCACTGATTGCTGAAAGTATCTCTTAACACTAAGGAAGAGCAGCCACAGCAGCTTTAACAGCAGATGACAAAGCAGGATACACAAACACTTATGAAATATTAGGCCCAAAGGGACTAATTTTATTCTTTAATTACATAGGACAGAACAGATCGTAGTAATTTCTGCACCCATCCCAGAACTACCAACTGGTTTACTCTAGAACCTATTTTTAATGACAGTGTCTAGGTCTTATCACAGAAGTTAATTTTAGTTGAAAGAGAGTATGTGTGAATGAACGTTTTAAAAATTTGCTCTAGGTTATGTCATACGCAGCATAACTAGGATCGCACTAAATCACCTCATCTCCCCAGACTATGTGGGAGCACAGAAAATTCATCCTCCAAAAATTAATATTCTTTTAAAAACTAATTCTGTTTTGAACACTTACAGCAACAGAGAGTTCATACCTCCCTTCAGATTCCAACTTCCTGCAGTATCTTTTGCACGTACAAGGAGGAGTCCTATGACAAGTTCAGCAGAGCAGGAAGATTACTGTTACACTTCAGCACTTTCTCTCAGGAGTAAAATAAACAAATCTTGCATTTCAAGACCATCACAAATACTGGGGGGTTGGGGGATCAACATCTGTCATAACCACAAAAGCCAAACTATTTAAACGCTTTAACAACTAAAAAGCAATTTATAAATAGCATCACGATAAAGACAGACAGACCTTGGTTCTGTAGCCAGTTTGTAAGCACAACTGCTCCCAAATTCTTCACAGTGAGGCAGTAAAGCACAGACTTAACAGCAGTCCATGCAGAAAGGCAGATTGGACCAATATTATAGATCAAAAGCTCTGACACAGCTCAACTTAAGAGAATTGTTTCCTCAAGGAAGAAGCAAAAACTATTTTCTCCAAGATAAATTTGGTTAGAGACCAATTCTTTTTCAGAACCTATTTCCCCCTCATTTATAACAGGTCCTAACTGAGGCTGAAGTAGATTTAGAAACCCCTCCAACTTGCCACAGGAGCATGAAGGTTTAGGACTTCACTGGAGGAAATTATTGATGCTTCCCCTAAAAATCCTTTAATTCCTGGAGCATAAGTCCAGATCAAATGTCACATTTCTCAAACACAAGCCTTATTGCAAAGGTGTCCACAGAGACATCCAACTCGGAAGCAGCCTCCATAGTAAAAGTGGTTCTAAAAACACATTGGAGGAGTGCAGGCGTGGTTAAGTGTAAATGAGAATCTTTGAGGCACAAACTAGAAAAGACCCAAAGCAATTTGTTTTAACAGATGTTACTGTATGGGAACAAAAGATTAATCAGGCAGCGAAAGTAGTAAGCTGCTCTGGCTTAAAAATGCTGCGTAGTTTTAAGAAATGGTGATTCTGGGATTAAACTTTTAGGATTAGACTGCTTCATGCCAGTGAGAAGACACATAGAAAGGCAAGGTTTGTGTGTGTGCGTCCATGGGTTCTGACTGGGGAAGAATTTTTCCAGTCTCCAAAGCAGTAGTATGTGTACACCTATGGAATTTAACTATGGAGGAAGAAATACGATAACAGAATTCTTAACTAGAAGGAAGTTACACAAGTCTCATACTACTCTTTAAAAGCCATTTTCTAGAAGTCTAGCTATTAAACTTCTCCCTGTGAGCATGAAGTCCAGAAGAAAAAAGTTACAATGAAATATCTAAAACACTTGAGTAGACCATTGGAAGTTTTCCTATTAAATGCTATTC
Source organism: Oriolus oriolus (assembly GCA_013400235.1). Taxonomy (NCBI): domain Eukaryota; kingdom Metazoa; phylum Chordata; class Aves; order Passeriformes; family Corvidae; genus Oriolus; species Oriolus oriolus. The sequence continues at coordinate 505,613 of VXBT01000487.1, forward strand.
CATTTCCTCTCTTGCTACAGCACTTAAAAACGCTCTTACTCTCTTTACATAAAGGCTATTTCCTCTTTCTGATATTTTTTTTCACAACCTTCTTTCATACGGTTATTGATATAATTTAACATTTCATGCTGATAACACTGTAGTGTCTGCACTGTCCTACAATTCTTTTTAAGAAATAGGGATGATTGTAAAATGTGCTATTTAGACACTTACAAAGAAATTTAGCCGGGTGTACAAAACCCACTTTGAAACATCATCTCATCAGGTTCGCGCTCGCAGAATGGTTTGAAAAAAGTAGCAATGCCCTAATTTATGGGTGCTTCTCTTACAAGCCATCTGCCTCAAGCAAAACAGCTGCCAGTGATGCAAGCTGGGAAAGTGGCCAATCTGGCTCACGTGCAACTATATACCCAATAGAGCAATTAATAAGTCACAAAACAGTACCCAATTATGCAAGCATTTTTGAATCTTGGGGCTCAGAACAGGGTTGAGAGAGCATGAGACAGCTTGAAGGAACTCTCAGCATTCAACTCCACTGTATGGATGCTCCGGCACCACCTGATCTTTCCCTCCTAGTAAGCTTCCTCAAAAATATGAACCCAGATGCCAATATTTAAATTGCAGGAAATATCTTAAATAATTGCTTAAGCCCCAAGACTCACATAATGCTACTTTTCATTCAAAAAGCACAGGGTACTTATTCATGAAAAATGAGTCAATAATGATTTACACAAGTGACATTATTTTGCCCTACTTATGCGAGTGAATTAGAACAAACATTATTTCTATTGTCTTCTTTCAAATATCACCATCTGAGTTTCATATATTTTGTTTCTAAAAAGAATTAATAATTTAAAATTTAATAAAGAAATTCTCTCCAGACATGAACTGAAATGCAGCCAGGGATATTTTTTTGGCAGGTAGAAAGCAAGATTGAAGCTGAGCACATCTGAGTAAGTTTTGACAGTTGTGTCATATCAAATTAATTTTTCAATGCTCTTTTGTTCACAGCAAGTTTCACTAATTGTCAAAATAGAGGAAAATTAGGGCCTACACATGTTTCAGTCTCTGGGGGCCTTCATCAGGAAGAAGTCAGGCTATGTTAGAGCTAAAAAGGTTAGTCTACACTTTGTGTTTTGTCAGATTAACTGGAGAAGCTGTGTATTACGAGACTATCTCCAGGTTTATTAAAAAGAACACACACTGATCCATGTGCATAATATAAAAATCAAACCAGAAACATGATTAAACATGTAAATATGCCTTGTTTGGTAGCAGTTTTCTGGTTTGTTTCCTGACATAGCAGGAACACTTCTTGTCAAAATATTATTACAGTATCACTGCTTGGCAACCATCACTACAGATAGTCTAAACTGAAGAATACAACTATACCTCTGTTACAAGCCCTATCCCAACGTTACTTCCCCAAATAAATGTATAAAGCATATTAGTTTCAACTGCAGACAAACTGAGAAGATGCCTAAATCAGCCATCTCTCTTACTTTCTCTCTCCCCCTGCCAAAATTTATTAAATTTTTCATAAAACATAGCAATTTGTTCACACTCGTGCAAAAATCAGAAAATATTCATTATGTTCAATAAAGTAGAACATTAGAAATCATAAGATCAAAATCAATTTGGCAAATTTTAACTCCAAAAGTGTAAACGTCTTCTAAGAGGTACATAACAGTCACATGCTCAACCAAGCTACTTGGTTCAACAAGACACTTTTAGAGTAGACAGGGAGCAGCTGGAGGAAGACAGAACCATAAAGAACTTCACATCTTTAGAAACCTCAGGATAACAAGGCAACAGGGAAACTCCTGCCTGATTACCTGGTGCCCGCAATGTAGTTAAAGATTTACTGAAAGGAACTCTGTGCCTTGTAATTTTAGCAAACCTTTTGGAAAGGTCTCACTTTAATTAAGAAACAGAAATTCAAGACTAATGTCTCAAAATTCACATAATGAAATATTGCACGGTAAAAGAGCAAAAGGGAACAGTCAAAAACAACAGACCAAAACAGTGAATTGAAATTAAGATTGCCATGCATTCACAGTGTTCGTGAGGTCTTTCTCCCATGGTAATCTCTGTCTGGTAGAGCACAGACAGGAGCTTGCCATGAAATCATTAACACCTACAATCCCAAAACTTAAAGGAACTGGATCATCCGTAAAATATCTACCCCTCTATGATTTTTTTTTAAATGATGCAACATGTTCAAAAGCTAGCGAGCAAGAGGGGACAGATGTACAGGTAAATACAGATAGCACAGACACTGTCCTGCACCTTTCTGCCTGCAAGGCAGAATCATATGAGCTTCACTTCCTTTGGAAACTGAGCTAAAATACATATTATACCTCCAATACTATTTACTGAGTAAACATACTTCTTCCTCTACAGGAATTGTTCCTTCTGCTCTACTAGTTTCTAAAAAAGGAAATAAAACATTTCAAATCTATCAGTTGCATGAATGTAGAATGACAAAATTGTGAAGGGCATGAAAAAGTGCCAGGCAACCTCCGCAGCACATTGAAGGGGTGAAAAAGGAGCTGTGTCTCTCTCCTGCCACTGCACAATCTCTCCATTCCCATATCACACAGAAATGCTGAGGCCATGCAGTTGCCCCTCAGACTCAGATAAGGTCAATATTTATCTCTGACCTCAGCCCTGGCACAGTTTTGTTACTTGCACCACCCTAAATTTAGCTTTGTAAGCCTCAATACAAAGTGCACTGTCAATACTTACAAATGCGTTTGTCACCTTTAAGGAGTGAAACAAAAACAATCAAAACCTTTACAAAAACATTTAGATAGATAACAACTCCACAAACTTTTATGACACAGCATTTACCCAACTAATAACTGGCTTTAAAAAAACAACCTCCTACAGGCTTCCTATTACCTCACTCTTTATACAGAGAGGATAAAGCTGACGGGACAGAAATGCCTGTTTGAGGCCTGCCATTTACTTAATAAAGTCATGGCATGAGGTACAAGCCAAGGAGTGACCACTTCTAAAAACCAGGAGCCATCTGTCACACACCAACATTCTGCAAGTGCTTCAAGGGCCTTATGAGCATCTCTAGTCAGCCATACCAGGGCACAGTTGCGAAATTTTCCATTCCACTTCACAATACTCCTGATTTTATGGGAAGTTTAAACCCATAAATAATCATTTTGCATAATAAGTGAAGAAAAGAAAATGCATCTTTATGCAATATAAATGTGGTTTGTGTAATCCATAAAAAGAAGTAAGATTTCAGTTTTTGTAATGCAGACCATTTGAGCAAGCATCAAGTTTAACTTGAAAAGTGAAAAGAAAGTTACATGATTCCCATATAACAGTAAGACTTAAATGTATAAAATTACTAAAGAATTAGTTTCTTAAATATTTTATCCGTAATAATACCAAACAATTTTTTCTCATATTTTTTTTTCCTCTTTATCCCCCTCCTCTGCCATGAGCACTTGTGTGTTTAAAGAAGTTAAAACAATGACAAAGACATTTGCAGGAAAATCAAAGTGCTACAAACTGAGGAAGGTCAAAAGTGTGACGTCAGAACTGAACTTTACTCTACAATGACACGTTTTAAGCCTCACTATCACATTTCAACAAGCCAGCTGAATATATTTTACCAGTTTATCTTCAGTGTAATAACTGTAATAGTTTCTAAAAATCTACAGACTTCCAGAGTCCTCTTCAACCTCGACCACTCTGATTGGCACACAGCAAGTGTAGAGTCCCAAATGAGCTCAATCAGATTTTTAAAATTTCAAGAAAATTGTAATATTTTTTCCCCTTCATCATATCAGTTTGTGAAAAAAAAACCCATAATAATTTGCTAGCATGTCCACATCTGGACATATTGAATAACTTTAGAATTGGGATAGAAGTTGATTTCTTAATTATGCTCAAAAAGGAGCTTTTTGCCTTTTTGCTTTTCTGTACTTGGCATTACATTTTGAAACAAAAAATGAGAGTATAGAAATACTCACTATCAAAACACAAACCAAATACAAACAGTAGATATTTCCAGGGGTATGAAAGCATACAGAAAAATCCTATTGTATACTGCATCACCAATTTCCTAATTTTAGTTTAAAATTCCAATACCTCCTGCCACCATTCTTCTTCCTTTTCTTGTGGCATTGATCTAAAATAGGAGGGATTTTTAAAACTACTTGATGGCTTACAGTTATTAGATCTACATGGTTCACACTATGGTTTTCTCATCCTTGAATGAACCTTTCTGGAAGCAGGCTAATAAATGCCCTTCCCAAAAAAAGCTCCTGAAAAACTTTCTTCAAAACAGTCAGAGCTTCTGATAATACTAAAGATAGGACCATGCTGGTCATAATTTTATACACATCTACTGAACACTGAATTCAAACAATGTTATTTGAAACTTCAAAAGGTCTAAGGATGCAGCCTCTTTTCAAGCTACCACTCTGACAAACTATCTGAGACACCATAAATCAAATAATTCAAAAGGCTTAATGCTCTCTCTGGGCTCCCCAGCAGCGTGCTGAGGCACTAGGCAGAGGATGCTAACACTGCTCCTGCCTTCAGCCAGCTCAGGTAAGAGCACTGCTGCAGCAGAAAGAACTAAACTCATTTAAAACCTTTAACCACAGCTCTGTCATTCCAGACATACGTCATCATGGCCATTAGGGAATTTCGAAGTACTTCAAGTTTCCCAAATCTACACGGCGCCATGGTTTTGTGCTGAGCTGTAACAAAAAATGCCCTGAATTCGGAAAGCAGTAAGCTCCATATACAAACAGTACTTCCAACCTGTGGAAATGTTTCAGGGGGTACGAGGACATGAGGACACAAAGCTTGGATTATTCAGCAGCTGATAACTAAGGGCCAATGATCTCGTTCCTCAAGCATATGTTCAGTGATTCCTCTTTATGGCATCATTCCAGACTGATTATGTACAGTGACTGTCAAACACAAAATATTTGCTCAGCGAAACTACAAGACTGGTCATTAATTACAGAAAAAGTTTATGCACTTCATCAGTCTGACACATTGTATACGGAAGAAAAATTTTTAAAAAGAGACCATTTTGTCTGGAAGATACTTTCTACGAAGTGCCACCCACTCTGCCCCTTGACTGTAGTGGGTTTTGTGGCAATGATATAAACTTTTGGTCATCTCGAGTTGCTAATTATTTGTTTTTGAAAACAACCTGTGCCTTCTTCCCCTGAAGAGCCTGAATTCCCAAAACATCTTCCTTAAAATCCAGGATTAAACTGAGAAAGTGCAAAAGGAGTCACATAAGCACCACCATTTTTGGAACTTGCAGACAGGCTTTTTTTTTTCCCACTCAGAGACAACTTGTGAGTTGCATTTTACAATATTATGATAGTAAAGGCTACTTAAGTGGACAGATTGACAGATAAGAGAAAACAAAAATATTTTTCCTTTGAGAAGACACCAGTCTGCACTTGGACAATACCAAAAGCCACTGCCAAGCAGAAACAAGTTTAGAGGTCAAAACCTAGTGCCAGTATTGCTATCTTGAACAATAATCACTATATCCAAGGAATGCTTCTGCTGCTGCATTAATATTTCTTCTGCAATGAAGGAAAAATGCAGACTGAACATCACAGCATTGCCAGATGTCCTATATAATTAAGTTATGTTCTAGTGGCCAAATCTAAAGCCTTATGAAAAGCCTTTATGATATGGCTTTTCCTGCATTTCTGTAGTAACTGTTGTTTTTCCTAACACACAGGAATCAAGGCATCCAGAAAAAAAAGTGGTTATTATGCAGATAAATTGTACTTTCCATGCACAGTGAATCTATGTATGCACAGTTTAGTTCTCTGACATCGCCCCAGATTTTAGCATCTAAACTCTGGCAACCCTAAGACATTGCCAAATTTCCACAGACAAAGAAAGAGTCTGTTTCAGCTCCAGATGTGATTGTGACTAAGGAGCTACTTCTGGCCCCCCTCCCCTCTCCCACTGACCTTGGCAAAATACTTGTAAAATGGGACTATTTATATTCATGAGTTGCCCTCTCAGAACTGGTTCATTACTGCATCCTCAGTCTGTATACAAAACGATTACTGGGGGTAAAAGATGCAAATTTGACTTTTCTGATATTATTAACATGCAAATGTTGAACCAAATTGCTGCAGGCTGGTAGGAAAGGAAAAGAAGTCAAACTGCTGAGAAATCAGCATGTTACATAGTGAGCAGACACAAGCTGTCATTCTGAAGAGCAGAGTTTGCACCGATGTAGGCAGGAAAAGCTGTGAGATGGTTTCTCACAGCTTAAAAAACCTTAAGAGGGCAGTGGAGTAAATGACAGAAATTTCCTGCCAAAGAAGTAGAGACAGCTTTTCAACTAGATATTCATTGGACTTCATCAATTTTAACCTAAATCTTCAGAATATATGTCAAATGATGAAATCTTTAAAAAAATATACATATCTCAAGAGACTTATCATCTGTGTAAAACTGTCAGTCACCCGTCACACTGTGAAACTATTGGATCAAACCAACAGGATAGAAATTGTTAACTGAACCTTTAATCAAACCAAAGAGAAATGCTGAGATTCCTAATGTTAATGTTGCAATAAATTACATCAACCCATTTAACATTTTTATATGTGCTGTGTAAGCAGTAGCCCAAATTTTTTTGGAGTATTGTAAAGAAAGTGCAAAGTAAGCAGCTGGAAATTATGAATAAAGTAATAAAAGCACTAAAATTAAAATAAACTTTTGAAGCAACATGATGAATCCAAAACTCTGAATATATATCCCCTCTAATTCCAGGAAAGGTGAATTACCAGGTTTCTCAAATGGCAGAAGCAGAGTGATAGTGCCTGACTCAAGGTATGAGGATTGCTGCAGTTTCACACGGAGGTGACTCTACCCCAGCTCTCTGGGACATTTTCCTGAGCATTAGGGCCCCTCAGACAAAACCATTAGACAATTAGTGTGGCTCGAGCTGCTACTTTTCAAATGCTCCAACAGAAGCATCTTACTCTTTTTAAAAACCAAAACATTTCAAGTTATCACCTCTCAGAGATAACACAGAGGGAATGTCTTGCTGCACTGGAAATAAAAGCAAATCCATGGGCAATTACTGCAGAACAGCTGATGTACCATAAACCAGCCAAGCCATAGCAACACACCCACCCACACAGCTACATGATCATGGGATAAAAGGTTAACTTAGACCATTTTAGAGAAAGGAAACAATTTAGTATTTCTTTCTATTCCACACTTTTAGCGTGACCTCATATGTTCCTTACCGTAAACCTTCCAAACTGTGATGCAGATTAATTTTCTAATGTGTTTTTATGATGATATTTAAAAAAACATCTTCTCCAAGACAGATGAAAGCATTATGATAAATATTTTAAAGACAAAGACAGAAAGACAACTGAAATAGACTGGTTATCATCGTAACAATGCTGTATCAGGCAAAGATTCTTTGTCATTCAGTATTTGCAACCACAAAATGATCCTCTCTCACCATACCTTCAACTCTGAAACAAAACAAGGCATAGCTCTTAAAAAGTCTCATCAACTATACAATTTATTGCATATCTTTAATTACCAGCACTGATTACTTTCTCTGAACACATCCAGGCTGTACCTGGAAAAGAGAAAAATGATTGCTGGAAAAGGAAAGGTTTTATGATAATCCTGTGCAGTGGAAGAGAATTGAGGGCTACTGGCATGGTAACATTTCAGGCAAAACTGCAAAGCATAAATGCAGGTTTCTTAAATGCATCACATGCTTTACTGCACTTAAAGCTCCAATATTTGAATTGAAATATATAAAAATCCCCTATACTTTATAATATAGATTGTATAAAATACATATATATACATATTTGCAATAAAGTTGTATGCATATAAGCAGCATTCACAGTGTTCTAGACACTAAAAACATTATGGTTAATGTTTTAGAATCACAGTACCACTGCCACGTGCTGATGTGTTATTAACAAAGATTTCGATTCATGACTGACAGAACTTGTTCTGTTGCAGCAGAACAATTAATGAGCTGTCACATTCCTTTTTGGTGATGCGTGCCAGTAGTTCGTCATCACTTATTCCAGCAAATGGAAAGCATTTGTCAAAATTCCACTGAGAAGATGTATCTCTGAAGTTCTCAGTCACATAAGGTAGCCTCGAGTTTGATGCAATGATTATGTTTGAGAAACTTCCTGCTAATGTGTGTGTCTGAATAGAAAAAGAAACAAACACTCTCAGTGTCAAAACAATTAAGACTTAGTTCTAAGGGACTTGCACATGAGCAAATGAGGTAGAAATTTTGTCTGCCAACAAGGATTATAGCAAGTGGGAGTTGTCACACTTGAAAAACAACACACCAGGCCCACAGAAAGAGGACAGTACTCTGCTGCTTTATGGTTCAGTTTACAGCCCCAAAATTGCTGACTACAATTCAAAACTGCTCAACTATTTTTCTTTTCACTTCCTCTGCTTTTGGTATAGTGCCTCCCACAATAACACTCGAATATTCACACACGTTCTTACAAAGTTGGTAACAAAATGCTTGCAAAATATTGCAGTACTTTACTGATCAGTACCTCAGATTAAAAGAAAAAAAAAATCAAAATAATCTTGCTAAATTTGGATGTCTAACTGATTGTTCAGTTTCTTTCACCACAGCTTAGACTTCAGTCACTCAAAGTAGGATTGAGGGACTTCAGTCACAGCACAGTTACTGCAAAACAGATCCACAGTCACAAAACACAAGCCTAACACATAACAAAACTGAAACATGCACATGCAATTAGGAACCACTTGGGAATAACAAGATTTTAGTGACACTTCAAGGATCTCTCACACACAAAGAAATTTCAGTGACAAAGTCAGAATAAATAAAATTCAGTTCTCCAATGTAATGCTCAACTGTCTCAAGCCTAATCTCCATTTCTCCTTTTTTTCTGATCTCCAGCTCAAGTTTTTACACTTACTTGGGGTCACAGAGAAAGGGAACTACTGTGAGAAAACAAAACAAAACAAATCTCTCACTGCTCACTGTGAGGTACCACAAATTTCAGGATTTGGAGGGAAGAGGGGGACAGAAGAAGGGTATGGAATTATATACTTAGAAGTGGCAAAATCATAAGCACTTTTACTTATTTAAGTTTTTAAATCTTTCAGAAACACAGCCCATTTTAACTTTTTTATTGCTGCTTCTTAATTGTTCTCAAGGCACACCAAAACTCTCAGATTCCACCATTTGTCATCACACTGATGGAGTGACAAGCCAACAGATCTGTCCCACTGGAGCAGGGAATGGCAGAAGTCAGGTTAGCGTTTCTTACTCAGGCGAGTATTAGAGAGCACCGAGAGCCTTTCTCAGGAGCTCTTGCAGCAGAGGGACATGGTGTCATCCAGGCTCCTGACGTTCCTCAACAGGCTCAAATTTCTGCATGTTCTCTCAAATACAAGATTTATAGCCCCATCCATTCAGCTTTAATCCAGACCCACCCCATCCCTCCTTATTCCAGTTTCATTCTTCAGGTATCTCCGGGTATGTTTACTTCCCAAGCTTCTCACCAAAACCTCCTTGTCTAGCATGTCAATCTCATTACTCTAGACATAAAATTATCCCACCCTCATTCAAGCTCAAACCACCATTTGAGCCTCCTCTCCTTCAGTCCCAACTTCTTCCCCTCAGCTTGCCAAAACATTGGACTTATTTTCTTCTCCACACCCACATCCCGTTCTTATCCCTACTGCAATCAAACCAGGCAAGACAAGGCAAGGGAGAGACAAAGCACAGAGGAAACCGTTCTCTTGTGCAGTTCTGGGGCACAGGCCAAGCTCAGAGAAGAAACTAGAGGCCAAGTCCACTTCAGATCAGATCATACACATTGTGATGAAATCTCCAGGTACTGTGCTACAAAGATAAAATGGAGCATATGCAAAACACCATTTTTAAAAATAGAGCTAATCTAAGAGCAGAATTTCAGAAAGACAACACCCCACACATCCTTGCCATAAAGGCCAATTCTCTTCAACTTCCAGTCTTGTCTGAATGATGCCTTAGGTTTTAACTCTTATATTTTTCAAAATTCTGTATTCCTAGTGTGTAACTCTGAACTGTCCTGCAGCCTGTCAGCTGCTGCTCTCTCATGCTCAGACAAACACAACAAAGCCTCTCCAGGCCTGCTCTCCAAGGACACCCAGACCGCCCTAGGGCCGAAATGTGTAACCCAGCATCTTGAGGAGGGGGGCAAGCTGAGGGGCAGTTACATCATTAGCTGAAGTTTAATTGGTGAATTTATGCTGATATGCAAATGCACCAAACCTGTAACAGTGTGAAGAACTCGTGACTTGTCCATCTTGGGTGTAGCCTTTGGCCTGCCCAGGGTGTACCTCTGAAGGCCTTCCAAATAAATATCCCACCTTTATTCCCTTACTCCTGTCTAGTCTCTGTTTCCAGGTTGGCCTTTTTAGGCATCACTACAACAGAGGACTTTGAGACAATATTCAAACCAATGATGGAAAAAGAAAGAAATAAAAAGGTAAGTTTAGTCTATGTGTCAATTTAGTAGCTTTCAGTTTGGAAAAGGGAGGCAAAGACTAATTAGATGATAATTTAGAAATCAATTTACTAATCACTTTTGGCTAGACAGGCTTAACAGAAGCTTCACTTCACAATTCTTTATCTAACCTCACAAATGTGGTCTCCCATGTGCAGAGCTAAAAAACAAACCATACAAATAGCTACTCAAATATATCTATGTTGAGCCCAGGTTTTCCGTTTTCATAATTCCTAGCATTATGTAAAACTGAGCTTTACATATTTGTATCTTGAGTTACTCAAGAGGGACTCCATGCATTCATACCAACAAAATACATAAAGTAAAAGCAACTCCTGTACCTACTGTATATCCTGTAATAGTTGCTGTCACACATCAGCTGCCCCACTCTTTGGCATTCCAATCAAACCACATTCTTCCAGCTCCTCAAATTCCTGATAACTGGTAATTCAAGTGACAAAGTGGAGGGTGCACAATCTTTTAGAAATCCAAGAGGACTGTAGCAGATGGGTCTTTATTATTGACAAACTTGCAGTTCCTTCAAAAAATTCTCACAAGCTGATTTGATGCAAGACTCACAAAAGCAGTGTTGACTCTTCCGCAAAACATCTTTGTCTGAAGTGAGTCATTTAGTATTTGTTATGATTTCTACCAATTTGCCTGCTATGAAAGTCGTAATTATTGGCCAACAGTTCTTTAGAGCTTTCTTGGAAACTTTCATTAAATAACTTGCATTGGCCAACTTGCAGTCAACAGGGACATAACCAAAATTAAGTAAAAAGCTGCACATTACATTCATCAGTTTGGGTGGTTTTTCCTCAAGTGTCTTAAGAACCTTGGGCATGCATTATCTGGTCCTGAGAGTTTGCTGTTCTTCTGTTAGCATGTGTATTTTGCAACACTTAAATTTGACTTAAAGCCTCTGGAACATTGCCTGTAAATTTCCAGCACAGGCATTTTCTCCAAATTCTCCCACAATGAACTTTATTAAAAAGAATATTTTCTTTTCCTGCTGTGGCCTCATCTTGTATGGATGCTCCTCCTGTTTCTGAGAGCCCACTAGTCCTATAGGCATTCTAAGAGGCTTCAAGCTTCTAATGCATTTGAACAAGTACTATTAATTTTTTAATATATTTTCTACAAGTTGGTCCTCAGATTATTTTTATCTTCCTTGAACTACTACATTTATTATGTCTGTTGTAAATACAATTTTTTTAAGAATACTTACTTCTTCCTATGAGCCCTTTTTAGCATCCTCTTTAATCATGGCATTTGTCTTTTTATCTTTACATCTTGTTCTGATACATGGCGTGCATTTGCCTCAAGTTTCCAGTATGATGTCTTGGAACAGTCTCAATGCTGCCTGCAGGGATTCTACTTCATTTACTTTCCCCTTTTATTTTATAAGTTTTTCTGAGCCCAGGTGTAACAGGTATTTTGCCTTCCACTGGTCCAGCATGATTCAGCATGAATTCAGCATGAATTCTGAATGATCATTGACACTGCAATCATTATTATAGAAATGTTCTCTGATTGCTGTTTTGAAGGAGGTTCTACATATATTCCTCAGGAAGAAGTTAACAGTTGTGCTTCCTTTTCTGGTTGGCTGCTCCAATAAACAATCATTGATGTTATCTAAACATTGCATCTGAGCACCCCACCCTCACACAAAATCTGCACAATCTACATAAAAATATATTTAATACATGTAGATTTAGAATTTTTAAGGTAACACAAAATGCAAGGTATCTGAAGGGAGAAAAATCTTCTGTTAAAATTAATACTGATATTACCTCCAACTCACTCAACCGCCAGCAATTTATAATTATCTGGATTCTTTAGACTTGTGAGATTGTCACTACTCTTAATTAAACATGAAAGCCAACTTGTAAAAGATGGTAGTAGTGTTCTTTATTCTGTTCAGACTCAAACTATGCTTGTGTGTTATTTCTACACATAGTATCACTCTTAATTTCTAACTTTCTGAATAAAGACTGGTGTAAGGGACTATCCAACTTTTTTAATCCTATAATATAAATCTAGTGTACTACTGATGCAATGAGGAATTATTACAGAGCTTAGGAGCAAATTTTTCTGTTACAGAATGTTTAATAAAAATCTCTTAGTGGTCTAGTCCATCAAACAGCAGCTTCAACCCTTATAATAATGAAGATACTAACAAGCATCAAAAAATCCAAGTCTCAAAAGAGATGTCAGTACCCCCTTCTCATGGAAAAGAATGACATCTAGCAGGACCTTTGTGTGGCAAGATTTTGGTAGCAGGGGGCCACAGGGGTGGTTTCTGTGAAAAGCTGCATGTGTGCAGTTTATTCATTCTACATCACATACTTTGTGTGTGGTGAAGGACAAGAATCATATGGTCTCACTTCTTTTCCCAGTTTAAGAGGTGCAGTTTCTGATAGTTCTATACAGAACATCTGAAGGAAGACACAGATCTATGCTGTTAAGCAAAATATACTTCAGAGCTCATTCTATCATGACTTCCTTCATCAGCCCTAAACAGCAGCATCCAAAATCCACAGAAGTTTTACACCAGGATAGGGATAAGAGAACTAAATTAAAAATATCCACAAGAGGTTTAATTTTTGAAGAATTCAGTCATTGACACTAAAGGCAACTAATACCGCAGTCAGAGGGCATTACAACACAGAGTTAAAGCATGCGAACATTTTCCTCCAAAATTCACAAGATTTAATCAAAATGCTGAGTTAAACATCAGAGCAACTAGAAATTTGTGCTGTGTTATCAGAAGTATTCTGGTTTCAATGAAATGTGACTTGAACATACAGTTGCTATGACTGCTGTGCAACAGAATGAGACAATGTTAAAGGCATCTAAAATGCCTCTTTCAGAAAACTAAACATTTAGTCTGCTCCCACCACCTTCTGAAACATAGATTTGATGTGTGCTGATAAGTTTACACTAACACAGTGAGCTAACAGACTGTTGCAGGTCCTGGTTAAAGCAATAAGAATCTCTGGTTTCTTGAAAGTTTAATGCCATGAACAGAAAGATGGGATATGTAATGAAATACGGCCTATTTCTACAATGACAGAGAGTTATGAGCAGTCATCAGAGGTACTGAGATGTTTCTAGTTCATTCATAAAGCTAGCAAGGAGCATACTAGAAAACTAGAGAACTGTAAGCTAAAAAGCTCAGGCAGTACTAGCTCAGTAGCCACTGAGTGGCTGGAGTTCAGCATTGACTCAATACTTAAATATTTGCTCAGCTCCTTTCCCAGGATTCACAGCCTGAGAAGAATTATGTGCTACTGCAAACATGCCCTCAGCAGTACCTGCACTCGTTAGCTGTGTCTACACAAAACTTCACACCAACAGGTACAGTCTTCCAGGATAATTCTGCTTGAAAGGAACCTCAAGGGGTCACAGAGCCGTAGTGTGTCAATAGCAGATGTTTTCTATGAAAGAATAAACGTTATCCCGTATCCCCGTCTCACCTTGGAGTAGTTGCCAATTTCATTTCCCCTGTGATAAGTTCCATTTCAAGCCTCATTTCTCCTCGGGTTAGAACGCCAAATGTTAATGAGCAGTTAAGCTTTTACACCAGGGATGGAATTCCCTTTGCAACTGCTGTTACCCAAAGTAGGATGGCAACCATTGGTCATCCCAGGTAGTGGGACAACAACAACTGATGTACAACACATGAAACAACCAAAAATTTTTGGCCAAGAAGAACAGTCCGTTTCTGAAATAAGGCAACGAGGCAAAGCTACCAAGAGCAGAGAGAGAATAACTAATATTTCCCAAAATATGCTGTAAATCCACTCTAGAAACTCCACACTAAAGGATCCAAAAAAGCACATGGCAAAAGGAAATCACAAAATAAAGCCTACGTGTCCAGACTGCCTCCAAGGACTACACTAGGAATTACCATACCTAGTTGAAACTAATTCTTTCAGCCGTACCTAGCTCAGGTACGAACCTTTCCCTTTTTTTGGTAGCCATATGTGAACTACCCTTCATAGAATTGTTTATTCTGGGCTACACAAATAAAAATTGCCTTCAGCACTTATGTACAAATATATTTGATTTGTAACTTTATAAATGCACCCTATTAGCCAACTTTCCTATTAACTGTCTAACACATGCTAACCAAACCCAAGCTATATCTGTTGAAGTCTCCTAGCCTTTCAAGGTGTTTCTGAAGACAAAAGCTTTATAATTGCTCAGCTTTATATCTGGAATAAAAGCAAAAGTCATATGAAATCTAGGAAGAAGACATTTACAGGATCAAATATCAAATATATATTTTCCTAATCTTTGTATAAACAAAAATAAAATCTCACTGTTAGCCAATTATCAGAGGGAGATTATTTAATTTCCAGCATCTCATAGTAACGCTCACATCTTCCCAAAATCTTCTATTTCCTTATTTAAAAAATCCACCAAATAAGTCATCAAAAAGTTATAGAGTCAGCATGGGTATTCTTGCAAATCTAGGGACAAATACTTCTCAGTTTGTATATTATAAATCTACAGAGAGCAGGTTTTGGATCGGAGCCCAGTTACAGTTTCACAAACTAACAGAACATGCAGGATGGTAACTAAGAGACCTGAGACAAGAATGGTTGTTATAGGCTGTACTGTAATTAAGAAATATAATAAAAGCCTGTTGCTTTGCCTCAACTTAAAATAATTATGGTTAAGTCATAGGTGTCCTTGAAAATTTAATTTTAATATTTTATACCCTTAATTCGAGAAGAGGTTACAGTAACAGCCTAAACTGTTTAACAAATTAAAGGGCTTCATTTTAAAAAATAGTCATAGAATTTATTTTCTATAGTATCCCAGAGTAACATTTTCAGTTAGGACTGTTATAAGATCACAAGTCATAAAAAATGAACAAGGAAACAATGACCTTTTCTGTCTATAGACCTGTATTTTGGGATCTGCTGTGACTGCTTTTTGAACTCAGTGACAATGAAAGAATAACTTTTTGAATAATCCATTTCTTTACAAAATCTTGAAAAAAATTTGCTCTCTGTGAACAGCAGCAGAACAAATACTTGCAAAAGCCCAAACTGTATGTCCAAGGTGCACCCATTTCTCTGGAATTATGCAAAGACAGATGAGGTAATTCCAACTGATCTCACAACACCAAATGAACAACATTCCCCTGCAAAAGGAAACTACTGTAATAGCATGGTATCATAGCTCAGTGGGTGGATTTTTCTGCTCTTCTTTTGTCTCCAAGGGTTTTCCACAAGAACATCTGCTGTCATTGGGCAGAACTTTGAGCTGCATCAGCCTGTGACAAAAAAAACCTAATGGCAAATAGTTATTAACCTTCAGGAAACAGAAAGCCTGTGTATTACTGCAATATATTCAGAATATAAAATCTCATGAAGTTTCAAGAGAGTTTCTAAAGCACCTTAAAATAATTTTTAAACCAATCAGTTATTGTCATTGCTACAGTGAACTCATGATTGTTGCAAATTCTGCCCAAGGAACTGGTCAGCAGAAAGTTAAACAAATTAGAGTACTTTTTTACAGCACAAGAACCAGAAAGCATTAGCATGGGCTAGGAACAAGCCAGTCCAAGCCAGAAAGAGACAGCTCTTTCCCAACAGGTAGGAAGCAACCTGTTTTATTAAAGGACGCAAGGAGCTCAAATAAGTTCAAGGGAAAACTGGACAAAGGAAGAAATGTCCATACACTGAAAGGGAGACTGAACAGCTCTTGCAACTAAATAGCTAAACCACATCAGAAAGTCCCCCGAGCTGAAAACAGGTGGAAGTTGGGAGAGTGTAGGAAGGTGGTATGGGAGAAAAGAAAGAAGAGTATCATATGTGATCATATTTTTATCCTTCCATTGGCTTCTGATTACAGCTACTTTCTTTTCCCCCATGACCTTTAATGCATTTAATTGCGCATTAGCCCTTGCAATGGATGGGAAGATGATAAGCAGCAACTTGTGATTATAGTTTTTATTGATTTTTCCCTTGGTGTGCTGCTTCTAGAGACACTGCAGTAACAGGCAGGTGCATTGGACAGACAGAAGAAGTTCTAACCCATCCTTTGGCCCCAAAAGTCTGTTTAATATGATGTCTTCGAGCCAAGGATGTAAAAGATGTTTAACTCTTACGAACAGATGTTAAACTTGACCTTAGACAAAGATCAGAGATTAGAAACAGAATATTAAGATAAATTAACTCTTAATCTGAGCTATTTTTATGTTTTAATACTAATGAAACTCACAAATAACTTCACCATTTGTTTAAGGACAGTTTACTGAATTAAATGTCTTTTCCTAACTCTACTTTTCCTACTGAAAGCTGAAAAAAATATCTAAGAGTCAGAATATACAATTAAAGGGAGTGGAGAACCTACCCTGTGAGGAGAGGCTGGGGGAGCTGGGCTCATCCAGGCTGGAGGAGCAATGGATTTTTGCCCTTGGGGACTTAACAGCCGCCTGCCAGTGTCTGACAAGAGGCCATCACAACAACAAAGCCAGGCTGTACTCTGCGGTGCAGAGTGGGAAGATGAGAGGCAGTGTTGAAAAAAGGAGTTCAGACTAGAGATAAGGAAAAAATGTCTCTCTATGAGGACACACAAGCAGGGAGACAAGGTGAAGCAGAATGGCCAGGGAAGCTGTGCAGTCTCCAGCCACGGAGGTCCTCAGGGCAAGAGTGGATAGCCCACTATAATAGTACAGGGTACATAACAAAGATGGACGGGGCCTTCAAGATTGGGAACACCATCACCACAGCCACATTCAAATTGGACCTTATTTAGCCAGACCTTTTCACCTTTATGCTTGCTAATATCCTCCTATGTCCCACAGGTACTTTTTTTTTTTTAATTTTAATCTGATTTAAGTTTATTTGGAGCACTTGCTCTTAGCTTTTATTTAGTTCTGAAAGTTGCTGCTTCTATTCTTCAACCCGAAGAGAAGATTCTATGCTTGTTCTTCTTCCTGCCTTATTATGCCATTCAGTACTACTGCTACTACAAAAGCTTCACTTTCTGGCCTACCGTCCCACTACTTTTATAAAAAGATTTTCATACAAAGAGTTTTTGCTACAGGTAATTTCTATTCATTGTGGGTGTGCTGCAAGTATATTCAAGTACAAAAAAAAATTCGCAAAGGTATTTTAGCCAGCTCCATTCCAACTCTATTTGACACAAAGGCATGCAGTAAAATATTCCAAGAGTATCATTCCAGTTCTTCCAAATGTATAGACTCTGGCCAAAAATCTCTAAGTAAATATGCTTCACTTAAACTGGAAGTTGTAAGCCTGCTTTCATTTCTAACAGTTCTATTTCTAACCTTAAGATCAGTTATGTGAAAGCTTCATGCAATGACACACACTCCTTTTAAATTTTCATTCTAACTGTGCTGCAGAAAAGAAGTAAAGCAGCTGCCCCTTTAAAGCACTAGCAAAGAGAATATATACCCCTCCTTATCATCTCCTGCAAACGAAATACTGTGGCATATGCAACAGAAGATACAACTGCTAATCAAAATAAAATACATTAAAAACAAAAAAAAAAGGAGTAAGGCATTGCAAACAGTACATATGCTTATTTAAAGCAGTAATCTCTCTGGTCTAATCTAGTTACATACTTTCGTCTTTTCTAAGAGTCTGCCCACAGCAGATAAACACACAAACCTTCTTGTGCTGCACCAACTGACGTCAGCAGTCGCTTAGGAACCGCGTTTGGTGCAAAAGTGGTAGCACCGAAACTATGTTTACAATTGAAAAAGAATGAAGTACGCAGGGCTCACCAGAGCGTCAGGAAAAGAGATACAAATTTATAAATGTAACCTACAAAAGTGCTTCTTGAAAAATTCACGGGGCTTTCAAAGAATTTTTATCTGCTGAAATATCTTTTGGTGAATACCTAGAGCAATAGATTTATTTTTTATGTTTTCAATGGTACAATTTTCACTCTGCCCAGAAAAAAATAAAAAAAGTCGTTGTCAGTTTCGTCAGTTTGGAATGTAAGCTTTGAGCTTCTTTCACTTCTGTATAATCTGTAAATGAAAATTCAAATCCAGTTACAACTTTATTGGGTAACTGTTTTACAGGGACAAAGCCCTGTTGTTCCCACAGCAAGAAAACAATAGATCTCACAAAACAACCTGCAACAACAGAAATAATCATCCCATCACTATTTTCTACGTAGTCAACTGTTTAGGAAGTCTAGTATTTAAGGAACTTAGAAGTGCTGTATGTTAAATAACTCAGTAGAAAAATTGTTTAGAAGACTCTGAAGGATAATCAACATAAAACTACACAGATGCAAAACTGTTTGAGACAACTTCCCAAATAACCTGAATTTACAATTACAGAATTTTAATTTAAAAAGATCTGTGTGAAAACTGTATGAACAGCTTATTTATTAGTCCAGTGTAATTTACAAGTAAAGCCCAAATGCTGAGTAGCCTGATACCTTGCATTCTATAACAACATTCTATAAAGTTTCTAACCACCAAAAAAATTTGCATAATCTATATGAGTTTAAAAAATGGCATTTAAAGTGCTAGGTACATGTATTATACCTCTATTAGGCACTCTCCTGCTTCAGTCTATTGAAATGAAGCAGTTTTCTCATCAGAGCTGGGCCTAATAGGAATGCACTGTAATGTTAGACATCATAACAGAGAGAGTCTGTATCCTGTATGCTCACATTCCTCCTGCTGGCTCTGAGAAAACATGAAGGAAGAAGCTATACTCGAGTGGCCGAAAAAAGGACACAGCAGAGAAGAACACAGAATAATCTGAGTCAATATTACAAAACCCAGAATGCTTATTTTCACATTCTTTTGACAGATATCCAATATGAAACCCACATTCAACAGTGCTTCTCAACCCCTGGACTGTAATTATTTACTCAGACCTGAGAGGTTGTGTGTGCATTTATCACAGTTTTTTGCTGCACACATCTCCAATCAAAAAAAAAAAACAACAACAAAAAAAACCTGCATGGAAAGGGAACACAGTCTGCCTAATATAAGTATTACCACAAATTTAGGAAGGCTAACTGGAATATATGTTGTATCAAATGGAAGAGATCAAAATCAGGAATATTCCCCCTTCACTCCACCAAAAAAAACCCCACCATCCATATGCAAAGTGGAAAAACTATAGAAAAGGCAGTAAACAGGGGTAATCTTCTCTTTTTAAATACTTCCTGACATGCAAACAGTTTTACCAATTCTCTAAAACCAAAACAAGCAAAAGGAGCAAGTAAAACCAACTTGATCTGAAGCAGATAATGACTGATTTTTTTCATCTTGTTATTTTTTGGTCTTCTATCAGGAGTGGGAGAAAGGTCTGTGATTCCAATGCACCCCTAAAGAATATTGTCTCTGGATAAAGCCCAGAGGTAATTTGGGCCAAGAACTGCTACGTGATCCCAAACTGAAACATTTCAACACCATCCAAAGGTCTAAGTAGTTTATCTGGAAGTGAAGCAGAAAGATCTGAAGGAAAAAATGGCTCTGCTAAACTCAGAAATGCCTTACTTTTGGATTCAGATAGAGTTCAGAAATTGCCTCAGCTTGCTTTCTGATTTATATGCATGTACCTGGGCTCTAAGTCAACTTTTCCAGAATTCTGAATTTACTTCCCATCATACCTCTCATCATGACAGATGAAAACTGAGTTGCCAGTCTTCTACTACGCTTGGAAAACAAAGCATCACTTTTCTGCTGCTGTATCTGGAACCAATCAAGGTGCTGAAGGGAACAACTTGCTGTTCAAACAGCTGTACTTCGAGAATTTTCGAGGGGCTAGAACACAGTTCAACCGTGCTTCCATGGACAGCAGCAGCAGGAGACTCTGTTCTCCCAAATCTCACTGCTGGTAAACCTCCCAAACAGGGACTTTCAGAAGCCACCTGGATAATCTTTTAAATATGACCTGAGATAGGAAGGAAAGAGCCACAAACAAATGTCCAGTTGTTACCAAAAAATGCAACCTATGCACTAAGCACACACTACAGAGAATTCTAGTTAGAATTATGCTCCTACAATGCCAGCTTTGTGACCCACAAAGGAGGTAAGACTTACTGGGAGATTAATTTTGTTGTTCTAATAACTGGTCTTGGAAATGGCCAAGTTTAAAGAAAGTGTCTTTTCCCTTCTTCACCCTCTCCTTTGTAACTGTTCGTTAATATTAAAACAAACAAAAACATCACCTCACTGCCTAAACACATGCCTATGAGCAATGTAATAAACTAGAAACATAAAAACCATCTAATCTGCAAACACGTGAATTTGGAGATACAGTGAGTAACATTCTTCACAAACATATAAGTTCCATTTCTTAGAGTGGGGAAAAAGAACTCTAAGCATCAGAAAAGACTGAGGAAAATGAGTGGTAATTAATGAATCTTCATGCTTTCTGGTCATTTGGTGAAAAGAAATTCTATGAAAACTCATCTTTTCCTTGAAAAGCAACCTTCTTTGCTCCATCCTTTCATCTGCTGTCCATTTTACAACTCAGGGCTCCACAAGAACAGACTGTGATCTATCCTTTTATTTCTGAATAGATGCAATGCAAAATAAAATACCAGTGAGACAACTTTCTTTCACATCCCAGCAGCAGCAGTGAATCAGGCCTCATGCCAGGTCAAAACCTGTTAGAGCTCCTCCTCCAAAGAACAGCCGTTGCCATTTCTATCTAACAGCCTACTGCACTGAGAAAGAAGTTGTAGTCTCTGCAAAAAAGGCACAGAGCATAAAAAAAATAGCCAATAAATAAGTCAGCATTTCATTTATCTTGGAGCTGTCATTGCCGGACAGCTCGTTTCCGTAACTGGTAAAGACTGAAGAGCAACAAATTAAGTCCTATGACATCACAGGAAATACACTGTCATCTTTCACTACACAGAAGATCATCTTCCCAAAGTCTGAAAAAACATCTCAACAAGGAATATCGGGACAATAAACACATTTTTTCAGTAAAAGGGGTAAGTACCCCTGTGAGAAGCACTAATGATGAAATCCCTGGAAGTTTTGTCTTATGACTGGATTACTTGTCAACTTGGAGTTGGATGCTTACCCTCTGTCAGATTTCACTGAAATTAGCAACGATTTCAAAGATAGTAAGGATGAATACTTCAGGCTGACAAAGTTGAGGCTGTTCAGCCTGGAGAAGAGAAGGTTGCATGGAGACCTCATAGCAGCCCTCCAGTATCTGAAAGGGGCCTACAGGAAAGCCAGGGAGGAAATCCATCAGGAACTGTAGCGACAGGACAGGGGAAAATGGTTTCAAACTAGGAGAGAGCAGGTTTAGAATAGATATTTGGAAGAAATTCTTTACTGTAGGGTGGTGAGGCACTGGAACGGGTTGCCCAGAGAAGCTGGAAGTGTTCAAGGCCACACTGGATGGGGCCCTGAACAACCTGGTCTAATGAAAGGTGTCCCTGCCCATGGCAGGGGCGTGGAACTAGAACACTAAGATGCCTTCCAACCCAAACCATTCTATGATTTTATGAATGATTGCATGACAGAAAGGTATTTGAATTAAACTACAATGTGTGCACACATACACTATGTGTACATACATAAATTTGTCTACGTTTACATAGAGGTTGTAATTCAATAGAGGGTTATATCCCAAATAAAGTACCCTAGAGTAGTAAATCCAAAAAGAAGGTCAGAGACTTCAGAGCCAGCCTGGAAAACAGACATCTGAGATAAGGGAACAAAAATTCTTTACCAAGTCCAGATACAATTATAGAATCATAGAATTTTTAAGGTTGGGAAAGAACTTTAAGATCATCAAGTCCAACTAGGTTTAGCACTACCACCACATTCACCATTAATCCATGTCCTCAAGTACCCTAACCACATGTTTTTTGAACACTTCCAGGGATGATGACTACACTGCTTCCCTGGGCAGCCTGGTCCAGTGCTTTACAACCCTCTCCATGAAAATATTTTTCCTAATATCCAATCTAAATCTCTCCTGGGGCAACTTGAGGCCATCTCCTCTCGTCCTTTTGCTGGATGCCTGGGAGAAGGGATGGGCCCCCACTTGGCTACCACCTGCTTTCAGGCAGGTGTAGAGAGCGATGAGGTCACCCCTGAACTCCCTTTTCTCCAGGTTGAACAACCCCAGCTCCCTCAGCTGCTCCTCACAGGATTTGTGCTCCAGACCCTTCCCAAGCTCTGTTCTCTGGACATGCTCCAGCCCCTCAATGTCCTTCCTGAACAGAGAGGCCCACAACTGGACACAGCACTCAAGGTGTGGCCTCACCAGTGCCCAGTACAGGGGACAATCCCTGCCCGATCCTGCTGGCCACGCTATTGCTGATCCAGGCCAGGATGCCACTGGCCCTCTTCTGGCCACCTGGGTGCTGCTGGCTCATGTTCAGCATCTGTCAATCAGCACTTCCAGGTCCTTTTCTGACAGACACTTTTCCAGCCACTCTTCCCCCAGCCTGTAGTGCTGCAGGGGGTTGTTGTGACCTGACAAGACAACGCCTTTTATTAGAATTTAACAGGAAAATAAAATAAGAAAGAGGAAATTATATCTTCAATACTTTTTGTCTTGTATCATAAACTTTAGGGATGTATTTATGCTTTAGCTTCTTGAAAGGGCTATGATTTCAGGAATCAGTGCACGTTCAGGGCTAAAGCTTTAATGATGAAAGATGTTCAGAGGAAACTCGAGAGTTCACAAAAATTAGTTGGTTAAGACTAGAAAAAGCTACTTATAAAAGAAATGCTGAATCAAACAGTTCAATTAATTTCTCTTCAATGAAAAAAAATCCATACTGGTACTTGAAAACACTGATGTAGAAACCTCAAACTCAATAACACCATAAGACTGAGTCACATTACTATGTTTAAACAATGTTGACTCCCACTTTCGCACTGAAACAGTTTTAATTATTGCCTCAGGCCACAGAAAATGAGCTACTACTTTGCAAACTAGAAAATGCAGTTTCTCAGTGTGTATAAATGGTTATTAAAAATCATTACAACTGCTTAAACAATGATATTCTGTACAGTTCACACTGGTTATCAAATGAGTCAGAATACTAAGCAGTATGGTTTAAACGTCAAAATGCAAAAGCTGTTATTTAATTTCAATTATTTTTTATTATATTTTTGACATTGGCAATTTTACTAACATAAAAAGTTGTGTAGCTGCCTTGAAGTTACGAGATTTCAGTGTGAAAATACAAGGAACTTTACAATATTGAGACATGAAAATGGTTCAGTAATTAAATAAACAGATCTGAAAATGGGGTGGGGAAAGCAGGAATCTTCTGTGAATGCTGGACATTCTAATTTTCTTTTTTTCTTTTTATAAAATTTTAGAATTTTGAGGCATAAGGATTTTTTTTTTAATTTAAGCTTCAAAGCAAATGTTCTAATAATCATTACCCAGTAACCAGCACAGCAGAATGCAGCAATTCTTCAGTCAAATAAAACCAATAAAGCTACACAAAGCACTTAGAAGAAGCTGTGGAATGAATGGTATTAATTATCATCTCAGTATTCCTAATTTTCATATTGAAAATTTGAAAAATTTTGAATATTTAGTTGAAATTTTCTGACAAAATATTGTCTCCTAAAAGTACTGTCTTCAAGCATTTTTTCCAAATGAGAATCCTTTACAAGTGTTCCAAGAAAAGAGAGACTAAAACACTCTTTTACATAATGAAACCTAAAAAATGCAAATCTGTGATAGATTCTTTTAACATTTTAACAAAGCAACAAAAATCTGTAACCTTGTTGTGAATCAAGCTATATAATAATACCAAAAGCTATATATTAATACCAAAATACCAAATATCAAAGCAAACACATAAGAGATTCTGAAATCACTTCCGTTTGATGCTTGTTTCTGACCAACAGATAAAAGGGTGACCTTTACTTTTCCTCGACTCACACAGGGCTGTAACCAAGCTAATTAATGAATTAAAATCTGAACATGGGACATTTGCATTGGGAACCAAGCCTGTAATATATAACAAAGACAGATTTTTGACTGGAGGCCTCCAGACAGTGAGGTTTAAAGATTAAGGCAGGGAAATCAGATTAGAATTGTCTGGTCTGGCCTGGGGTTATATCCCTGATGGCACTGACCATTTACAGGAAACTTTGGCTGAATTCACAGAGCATTCAACTTTTGACAGTTTGTCACCGACGACAAGGAGTTTTGGCAAAATATTTAAAGTCTTGTGGACTACTTTGCCAAATATTTAATTTTTCAAAAAGATTAATGGCAGAATGGAATTCAGCACAAAATATCCACCCATGCTCACCCAATTTCCTGAGCAGATTTCACAGTATACTGTACCACTGACAACATTACCTACAGCTGGTTTAGGGCCATCACAAAGAGGAGTCACTGTGCCCCCTTCCTTGAGATATTACGGGGTCGTTTATACCTCTTTACAGTCATTATAGTGGATGACTGCTAAGAGCCACACACCTCAAAGCGCTTGCCAAACTGCCTCGGTCAATGAATAATTCTCCTCAACTCTTTCTTACAAAATATTTCTAATCATGTTTTCAGTTGAAAAGCCTTTGTTCTATTTCAGCTCCTCAGTATATTTCTGCCAACAAGCTGTACTTACTGAAGACCTTACAGAACACGTCGCTGGAAGTGTCCAAGGCCAGGCTGGATGGGGCTCTGAGCACCTTGGTCTTGCGGGAGGTGTCCCTGCTCGTGGCATGGTGGGGATAGAACAAGCTGATCTTCCAACCCAGCTATTCCATGATTCTATGACATTCTGGGAATTCCAGTGACAGAGGACCCTGCACATCCTTCAAAGTTCACACCATGTTGTCTGGAACATGTTACCATGTACAATCACTACCAAATAGATAAAGCCCTAAAAATTGCTTATTTGACATTATAAAATTAAAGTGTTCTAACTCCATCTTCTGGCTAGGAATAATTGATATGGAAGATCAAAAATGATCAAGTGAGTTCAGCTTGGCATCAGGCTTTACTTACAAACTTCAGGCTTCTAAAGTTTCCTCTTCATGTGATTAAAGCTTTCTCTCCAGTTTATTTTTCACTTCCCTCTCAGTTCTCCCAGGTTTGAGTCTTATCTTAGTCTTTATACATGTAATTAACATTTTTGTTAATATTTTGGTTTAAATTTCCTCCTTATCTTCCTGAACATTATTTTAAAGGATAGTAATAATGATAATAATAATAAGGTGATAAGTAACCGTCCTTGTGTTAGGAACGCATCATTAGTTGCACAATGAAAGATTTAATATTTCAGATTTCATAAAGAAATAGAGCTAACAACTCCAAACAGCAGGGCCACAGATGTTTTCACACTATTTTCTCTTTGATCACCAACCTTGAGCAGACAGTAGAAGAAAACACAAAAAGTTCACAAAAGAAACGGATACCTAAAGTCATCTGTGTCTGTTCCTCAGCAGCTGAATTTGTTCAAAAGCTGAAATGAGACACATGGTGCTCCTGTTTCTATCTCCATGCCCAATTCCTTCTGCAAAAAATTATCTTGGTGACTTAATGCTTCTTGCACTGGTGATTCTACTGAAGGGGTGACAGACAGAATAGATAAGCAGATAACTCTACAAAATGAACATACCACAGACTAGGAGTTACTATAAAAGCAGTGAGCGATACATGATTGGATTGCCCAGTTCCACATTACATAAAATTGCAAACTGGATGGAACAAAGGAACTGGCAGGAACAAAGTTGTAGGACCTATTTGTCCCATGAAGTTCAGCCTGGGCTTGAAATATTAATGAGAAACTGACATTTTCCTCATCTTTTCCTATTTCTTGCTGTCACATATGTGAATTTTTGGCAACGTGAAAATTAAGAGCCAAGGAGGATTACTACAAAGAGCTGGATAGAAGCTTCCTGACTGTAGCAACTTACTTATCTGGAACTTCAGGTACCCAAAAAAGTCAGGAATTAGATCACATAGAAGGATCAGAGGGACAGACACTTGCTGCCTCAGTATGAGAGGATTTCCACTTCTGCATTCCCAGGTAATAACATTTCTTCACTACCATATTACAACTTTAGTCCTGTAGATGGAAGCATGATGAATTGATGGGAGTCCAAGACTCAGAAGGTGACTCACAGAAGTGTTGTTACAGTTTTAAAAAGTTTTCGTTTTATTTCGCTCCAAGAATTATGAAGCATTTTCACATAAACAGAACAGTATTAAAGCACTTTTTTAAGAGAGTGCCAAGCACTCTGGTATTTGGAAGAGCCTAATTCACACGTGCCCTTTACCAGTTCATTCTGTTCTGACGTACGAATGCAGTATGATTCCGTTTGTGACCACGCGATCTTAAACTGCTCTTCAAACAAACTCTCTCTTCCATTTATGTACAACTCTCACTTAAATATCTAAACTGCACCTTTCCATTCAAAGTCTTTGTGAAAACCTTGTGTAAAACATTATATGTTGCAAGCATGGCACCACATCTGCCTGCAACTGCTTAACTTTACCTACCTGTTTGCCACATTTCAGCCATCCACTGCTGAAGCATTTTGTTCCTTTACTTCAAACAGACTGCAGAATATATATGGCTCAGTCAAGACATGGAAAAAAATATAGAGGCTTTTGGGCAAGAGGGGATGATGTTTTGACTGATTTATTGGGAAGTTCTAAACACATCCATTCTTTACACAGCAGTGCCATTAGCTCTCTTAAATCAGCACAACTTGGCACGGCCACAATAAAGCTGCAGCCCTCCCCTCCCTCTGCTGCTCATTCCCATCCCTGGGTGACTCCCTCCCTTTTGCAGCAAAAGCCTTTACGCAGACACGTGGCAAGGAGCTACAAAAAAGAACCGATTACTTTTAACAGGGATTAGTTCTCCAATTTAGTTCACTGTGTAGTCTCATGAATGCTTGTGTCAGCACAATGCGGGGTGGTGCCAGGGCAGGAATGAGCAGACACGGCTGGGAAGGACCACTCCTCTCAGTGTTAGTGCCATAAAGCATTCAGGGAATTGGAATATTTGAGTAGAGGTGTTCAGATTAGAAACTGTATGTCCAAAGGTCAAAATAAAAGAATTCACTTTTTGTGACCACATAAAAACTAGGCTAAATTAGACATAGTTCTTAGCATCAAAAAATTATGCTCTGACCTCAGAACTCCTAATTTTAATCAAGACTTCCACTGCAACTGTACCTCCCAGCCAACAAAACCTGCTGTTGCACCACACATTTTACTTGGTTCTACTGCTGGTATCATGAGCGAAAAAAAAAGGCAAAAAAAAAGCCCTAAAGAAAAATCCCACCAATATGTGAAGCAACAATGAGGAAGACTGGAGGGGCAGGGAGGGGGTAGGGAGGAGATAGAATCTAGCAGAGACAGACACAGAAGGTCATCATTCCAATTTTTAAAAAGTAAATAAATAAAAGAAGGTGGAAAAAAAGGGAGGAGGGGTAGAAAAATTACTGATAGCACTAAATTACTTGATTTTAAAAGTCACTGAAGTCTTGGCCTCCAGTGTGCACCTTAACAAAAACGTTTCCTCTAAATAGGTACAATATACAGAGGATAACATTTTAAGTCAAAAATGCTTATAAAATTACTGTCCCAGAAGGAAACTGTAGTGGGATATGAAGACTGAGAAAAATCATCTGCAACCGTAATCCAGAGCAATGAGGAGGAGAAACGAGCTCTTTGTTCCACAGGATTTTAGCAAACTGTTACATTCTATTGATTAGTTATGGACTCAAATTCTGTGTGGACACCAAACCGATCAAGAGGAAGCCTAAGACCGAAGAAACTGGGAACAAGTTAGTTACTTGGACACAGCAAATAAATAAACTTTGAAAAACACAAAATAGTAAAGGAAAACTTGTGACATGCCAGGAAAATTGAGAGATGGCTATGGCATGCGTCTCTGTTATTCCCCCTAGTTTTTATCCTCTGAAAATCCAAAACAAACAAAGAAGCCCAATGACAGGTTTACCACAGGCCGAAGCTGTGATGTTCTAGGGTGGAGATGTAGAGAAACTTCCTATTCAGAAGAAAGAGGAAGATTTTAATATCAGGAGAAAGGGGCTGGTGAACAGATATAAGCCTACATAATTTCCTCTGTTGATCTTAATGATTACATGGAAATCAAAAATCATTCCTGGCAAAGATAGTTTGAAAATAAAAAGACCTGGAAGAAAGTTATTCAAATTAGACAATGGGAGTAATAATGATAATTTTTGAAAGACTGCCCATTTTGGGGATTCTAATGATCATTTAGGAATAGGATGAGGACACAAAACAAAGATAACACCCCTCTGAGCTGCTCAGAAAAGCATGGAAACATTCCTGATGCACAAAACTTTCCATGCAAGGTGATCTGACTGCTGGCCATTTTAGCTACAAACATTAAAAAAACCAGATTGTCAGTCACTTTTTTTCAGTGGAATTTTCTACAAAATAGTTCATAAGAGTTGCAAAAACATTTCGCTAATTTGTAAAAATCACAGTCAGAAGGAGATGGAAGAGACCTTAATCCCTTTTCTTTCATAGCACCCACCTATTTGACTGGTTCTGTTACAGAACAAACAGTATGAGACAAGTTGACTTGTCATGACACTGACAGATATAAACCAAATGTTTCCCCAGGAATTGGACAAAACATCACTGATTTTGCTGAAAAACATGCAGTCCCTTACTGTAATGCCTGAAAGATGAAATAGCCAAGTAGCATCCAGTTCCATCTGTTATTCCAGACTTATCTTTTGAAACATGCATGTATACCAAACAGTGTGGCTGAGAATCCAGGAAACAACAACTGAGTATTGTCAGCTCATAAAAGCACTTTGAAAATAGCTAACAAGTGCCAGAATGAAGATCAAATTCAGATAATTAAATAACATTAAAAGTTATGCAGAAATATAAGCATGCAATCATGTAACTCCCCTTTCCTTCACTGAAGGAAAACTGACAAGGCTTACAGGGCTAAAATACTAAACAAGGACAAAACAAAATATTCAATATGCCTGATGCATAATTCCTGCATAACTTGCAGGAACTGCCCGAAAAAATTGGCAGAATTACAGGAGACAATGGAACCCAACAGTGACCTGATGACACCATAGCCCCCATTTTATTGTCCAGAATTGAAGTAGCAAAGAAAATGAAGGACAAAATTCAGAAGTGTGATTTCCACATCTTGCTTTGTTAACATCTACACTAGCTGTTTATTGATCACACAGATTTAAGTCCCAGTACCCACTGACTTCAACAGTAAAACTTCATATCTTGCAGCTGAGCCAAGACAAACACACACCAAATACAGCCCTTACCAAGCAGAGGCCACAGGCAACGTCTTAGTGAGGCTGGGCAAGTCAGCCAAAGTACTCTGAAATATCAGCAAAACCTGGTGCTCTCCCTTTTTAATGGCCAGTAAACCCCCGGTGTTTCAGCCACCTCCACACAATTTTTCTTCTTTTTCATTTAAGTAAAATACAATTGAAGAGAAACCTGTACAGAGATCCCAGGCCACACAGACAGTGATCACCATTTGGAACGCAACCCCAGTGACCAGCTAACCATAAATGACACTGGCCTACAATCCAAAAAATGCCCTAAGAATATGGGCTGCCAGACTCTCACAGCCAAGCCAATTTATCATAAGTGTGCAGAAATGAAGATACTCAGTCTTTCTAAGCCACATATTCAAGGGTTTGGGGGTGAAGGGGAGGGGAAAGTAGGGTTCGAAATTGGGAAGGTCCGGCAATTTGTTTGGTTGTCTTTTTTCCTTTATGCTTTTAATAAGGATTAAATTCTTCTAAAGTAATTTGAAAATCCTAGTATTCAAATATTTAAATTATATTGACTTTTTAAGCTTCACACAAACTGAGGAACGTGTATTCTGTATTAACGTTGACATCTTAACAAGTCTGGCCTTCAGCTATGTACTATAATTCTAGTTTGTTAAAATCTAAGTTTATTCATGTGTCTGCCTGTGTAACAAATCCATGGAAAAATAAAAACACAAACATTTCTGGTTTAACCTGTTGGTCACAGTGTGATTTTTCCCTAAAGAAAACCCAGCCATAGCTAGCCATGAGGCAAATACCCATACTAACAACATACATCAATATTAAGCCAGTTAGTGAAAATTTGTTTACAGTTTTCAAGTGAAATACAGAAGATACGATGATTTTCTGTGATAAAACACACACTGCTTTCAACACTAACTGGTTTGTATTAGTGGCTAGGTAACCACTGGAAGTAACTGAATTTTAATGAACACAGAAAAAAAGCATTTAGAAAAAAAATCTCTTGCTTTAGAGGTAAAGCCCCAGGTAACATTAATTTTGAAAACTATGTTTTAATATGTAACACACGAAAATACTTCAGATTAATTGCTGAAAAAGGTGGTGATATCCAAACTGTTGGTGAAACTTGCAGAGCACTTAATTTTGGCAACTAGGGAAGGTCATTTTCATACAGATCACAAAAATGTGATTGTATGTTTTTGAGAACCAAGCACAGCTACAATGTTCTTTACAGAAGCAGCATGGAAAGTTTAAATAAATTGAAAAATTATCGCAAGCAGCGCTTCGCAAATTCTCTGGAGCACCGTGGCCGCAGTCACAAGCGAAGGGCTTGAGATGGAGCCAGTCTCTCCCTTTGTAACTGGTGAGTTCAGCTTGCAACACTATCAAAAATAAAAGAACTGTAAGCTAATTGCTGGCAAGTATGACGCAAGCGGTTTCCTCGGTAACAGCCCAAGTTGCTGAAGTGCCTGATCCAGCATTTCCTCATCTGTTTGCACTCACACCAGCAGTCTGACAATGTAGTCACTGCATCCTGTTTCACTCAGCAGCCAGCGAAACGCTCGGCTTAACCCTTGAGTTACAGCTTTCCAGTCAGCCCAGCTTAGCTCAAACTAACTTTTTACAGCCAGGCTTTGCGCAGGCGTTTGCATTTTCTCACACCTTGGCAGCAGCTGTCTACACTGCCTTTTCTGTTTTTAATTGAGGAGGAAAGGACGAAAAAGAAAACTATTTTTGAATTAAAATTTAAAAAAAATATGCCTCTTTTAAATTGTTTCTGCATTACTGAAAGTTTCGGCCACAAATTAAATTTTAAAAAATTAGTCGCCTACGGACTTTACATAAAACAATGAGTTAAATGTATTTCTGATCTTAACTTTATAGCTACAGAATATTCCTGATTTTATACTATACTTAAAAGTAAATTAAATACAAATATCATCTATCAAACTGCTTCTCATTTAATTCAAATAGATGCAGACTCATTTATAAGTAGCTGTAGACTCATTTATAAGTAGCAAACATATTTTAAAAATTTATAAGAAAACAGTGTATACATCAAGGAATTAAAAAAAAAAAATCACGTTTTGATCTAAAAAAATGTAGAGAACGTGGATCTCACCAGTGAGCAGGGAAACTGCAGATTCTGGAAAAAAAATTATAAAAAAGAACAAATGCTGGCCTTTCTGACAATATATAGAATACACAAGAAATAGATTATTTTACAGTTTACTTCTTAAATGTGAATTTGAATTTGGTCATTTCAGGACATGAATAAACATGAAACAAACTATTTTCAGCACAGAGCTTTTCTGTGCTGACATCAGTGCTTATCCGGTGTAAAACACGACTGTTTTTCTGTACTATGGGAATAGCTGTGGGCCACAAAGAAAGCAAAAAGGTGAGATAAAAGTAATTTGTTGTTGTTGTTGTTAAAAATTCTGGGCAACTCTTCACCAAGGAAAAATGCACAAGAAATTTGCTGGTGAAAAAGCCTCCCACCTTCACAGACTGATCCCCTCAGTGCACTTTCAATTGGGAAATCCCCCTCAAGCACTCTGAAATAGATGACGGCCAGCCAGAACAACCTGTCACAGCAGCTTCCTGACCACCAAAGAGAACTGGGTATCGAAAATGTGAAGGTGCAGGCAGGAGGCAACGGCAGGGACTTTTCAGAATTCCTTTCCCCAAAGCTTACTCACTCAGGGGCCAGTCCGCATCACGCCAGAACCGCTCTGCAAGGAGATCGAAAACATCCTGATTTTCCACCACCTGGCACTCTCATTCTTTCTAATACACCGTGTTTCTCCAGTTTCTTGGGAAGCCTTCCTGCTCAAATCTAGTATCATAATGTAATGATATTTCAAAATACAAAATACCAAGTTTCAGGCTAAAATGCCCAGGGGTACAGAGAAAGGAGCAGCCTGAAATAAAACTCCCGAGAACAGTATGCAGGTATGCACTGTCACCTGTACTTCTGTAGAAAATAAGAAACCAAAAAGTTATCACAACATCATCAGTGCTCTGGCTTAGTCAGCAATTAACAATTTGCTAGCATCTCAGTGGTGTTTTTCTCAAGATAGAGATGTTTCCATCAGCAGGCTTTTCTACTCTATTAATGTAGATTTTTCTCTGCATCACTTCTCAGCTTCTTCCCATTCACCTGCATTCCTCTTATGTTACTCCTCTATGTTACAGTACCCACATAGTTTGTAGGAAGGCAGAAAAAAAACAGAAATAAACATTTTCTTTACCCATAGACAATTTTCCCCAACTGAATGGAAAGTCAACTCAGGAAAAAAAATAAAGGAAGTAGTCTGGTATGTGATTATGGGAATTCCAGAATGAGATCAAGAAGTTTCAGGGATGAGGAGGCAACAACAGGCAAAAAACTTGGGATGGCACAAGGCATGTTAAGGAACCCTAATATCCCTGTAGTGGAGAGAAGCAAACCAGCACAGGCTAGCAAGATACAAAAGATTCCCATCCTAACGTTATTCAGCAGTGGATTAGGGAGCCCTGAGAAAAGTCATGAGCCACATGATGGCTTTAGCTTATGGGATTCAAGGTTCAGACAAGTTCTCCAAAACTAAAACATAAAATGGTTGCCAAGGATATCTTTGATAAAATGAGTTTTTAGGTGACCGTATTAGAACCAAGTGGAAGAACATCCACGTACAAGTCCTGTCAGAGGGCACAAAAAGATATTTATATATAAATATGAACAAAAGCCTCTACAAGACTTGGAAATCTATCCAAATACTACTCACTTAGTACTTTTACAATACTCAGAATTATTGTCTGCCGTATAACAATCCACTGATTATGGAATCCACCATCACAATGTAGTTTTCTCCAGCTCTATCTCCTGCTGCACTCTGGGACACAAGAAGAAAAATACAGCTCTGGCCACCAAGCTAGGTGACATCCCAAAAGATGCTCATGACAAGAGAGGCAGGGAACTCGCTGTTCTTTTTAACTCTGGCTTTACTTGGCTTCCCCCTCTTACTGAAATCTGCAGGGGCACCACTGCAGAACATCTCAGAGAGTGAATCAGAGCTGGTGGGAAGAACAAGACACACCTGGGACACAGCTGGGAATCGAACAGATATGCTGAACCAAAGTGTTACTCAGATATTGGAAATAAGGTTCAACATTTCCTTAAAAAGAAAAAGAAGTTCTGCAAAAGTCCAGTTAAATGTGCTTGCCTTATGGAGGTAAAAAAAGCTCAAGGTATCAGGACAGAAAATATTCCTCTGCTCCTAATGATCCTGTTAGAACCCAAGCTGTAATCACAATGAAATACCTCAATTACATTCAACATCAGTATTAGAAAGGTCAGGAAAAGCTTTCCTGTAGCTCTCAAACACTGCAGGAAGGTACAATGACAAATACAAATACAAATCCTCTGATTCTTTCCCTCCATTTTTAACGGTGAAGTGAAGGTAGGAAGATGTTCAGTATTTATTTTCTGAGGCACAGCTCATTCCATATCATCATTAGTCAGCCAGCTCCTCTTGCTACAACTGCAGCCCTTGAGTCAATACTACTCCTATTTCTCCCTCCTCACTTGCTTACAATAGAAGAGAGCAAAGCAAAACATAAACAAGATGTCTAAAGGTCTAGTATTCTTTAAAAAAAAACAACCCAAAAACACCAAACCCCAAACCAACCTAGAAAACCTCTGTCCCCTCCATCCAGGAAATAAACAAACAGGGGATTGTTTTGAGTTTTGAAACTACCGAAGAGATGCAGATTCTCTTTGGGCAGCAAAGAATAAGCTCCCACCTACCAAAGCCCACATCTTAAGAGCTCAGATCTCACCAACAAATTTGCAGTTGTGCTTAAGGAGAGTGAAGCAGATCAGTGAGCACCTTGCATCTAACCTGCAGAACTAAAAGAGCAAAATGAACAAAGAACTTGATGTAATGTAGTACCAAGGTAAAAGAGAAGGTCTGCATGACTGTAAAAAATAAATGCATGCACCATCTTGAACGTAGCTGAATTGTGTATAATTTTTCAATAATGGACAGCTACAAGTCACAGATTCTAGAAACTTTTTAATGCTGTAAATGCAAAAAAAATTTAACTCTTCTGTGTTACAAGTTACAAGGTACCAAAACGTTCTGTAATTTTTTTGAACAATAATTTGATTGCTATGTTTCTAAAAAGGTAAAGTATTTTGAGTCAGAACACTTTCGTATCTCTGCTGAAGCAGACACTTGTAATTTTGGACTAAATTATGGTACTGATCTTGTAACAAAGAAAGAGAAAGAACAGTCTGGTAGAAAGAGGTATTAAAATTACTGTAAATGAACAAAATGTAAAGACAGGGAAAAAGAAAGAAAAATGATATTTTAAAAAAAGACAAGAAAAAAAGCAATTTACTTTTGAACATTAATCTCCTGGAAAATTATTTTTCTTGTACTTTCAAGGCCCAAATAATTAAAAATAAAGATGTGGCTTCTAAAGGCACACCAAACCTATCCATCGCCAGACAGGTGAAAGAAACATAGCTCTAGGAATGTATTCAAGACTGTTAACACTTGCTAGAGTTATAAATTACATTAAGCTCTGTGAATTTTTAAACAAGTAAGGACTATAATCTCAATCCTTAAACACTGCAAAACACATGTTCTTTTCCACTTGAAAGCTTAAGTGCTTGCTGACTCTAGGGAGCTTCCTACTAGAACCAATGTTAAGGCAAGCATGGAAGACTTACAGATCTCTAGCAAGGAGATTTTAACAGCAACTAGTCTCATAAAAGACAAATTACATGAGACTAAATATACCTTTAGAGGTCCATTATTGAAACTCTACTGACCTGTGCAGATACCTGAAATGGCATCTCTTTATTACACGAAACACAGATTAAATATTTTCTAAAGTTGCAAGACACTTTCCTAAACAAGATATCGATTTCATGTTTACAGGTGTAATATCAGTTTCTAAATTAATTTGTCCCGAAATTTTATGCGGAATAATGAGTTATGAAAATTTTACATATAAGTACTGAGTTTTACTCAGTTTTAACACGAGTGTTTGAAGCTTAGGGTCTCTTACCTAGTTTTGATTTTTACTCTTCATAAAAAATTCTTATCCATCACACATGGAATAAAGCACTGTTTTTTTCATCAGACCATTCTGCAGCTGTCTCTGATATGACAGTCACTGTCTCAGAGGATTTGAACACACAGAGGACACTTAAAGCAATAGCCAGAATCGCATCTGCCTCTGCTCATCTACTCCCATTTTCTTATTTTCATCTTGACATCATAGAAAATCACTTGCAAACTTACTATTTTCAAACTTTTTGGAAACTCTTTGGTATCTAATGAATAGGCTGCCAGTTATGAAAAATAAATTAATTAACAGCAGTGACAAAAAAAGACTGGTCATTAACACCAAAGCTGTTCCAAACTCTTCTTTCTTAATCAAACTTGTTCAAGCAGAGACTCCAAATAGAAGGAAAAATTAGACTTTCAGTAGTATCAGGCTATGGAAATATTCTGCTTTGCTGAATAAAAAATAGCAAGAAATGCTGATACAAATTCTAATTAATGCTTTCTACAGCTGCCTAAAA
This sequence comes from Oriolus oriolus, assembly GCA_013400235.1. NCBI lineage: Eukaryota > Metazoa > Chordata > Aves > Passeriformes > Corvidae > Oriolus > Oriolus oriolus. The sequence goes on from VXBT01000487.1 coordinate 542,007, forward strand.
ATAAGCTAACCGATACTTATAATCAAAACACTTTCAAGTGTGCTTTGCCATAACAGCAAAAAGCTGTTCTTTACATCACAGTAATAACTCATTTTAATTTCAGACAGACATACTACAGTTCTTTAATCATTGGAAAGATCCTAAGTAAGAATCCACAGCTTTTTTACAATTCAAACAAACAAACAAAAAACCAAAAAACCACAAAAAAACCCACCCAAAAACTAGAAGATGCCTAAACATCCGTGTGAATAATCTACGGAAATTCTCTCATTGCAAGGTTCATTTGAAATTTGCTTTGTAAGCATGTTCCAAGGATCCCCAAAAGGATACTCTGCTGCCCCAAAAACACATTTAGCTGAAACAAGGGCAGAAGGAGGATGCATGAAGGGTGGACAAGAGAAGCTTGTGTTTTTCAGTTAAAATATGAAATATAATGCTCTATCCTATACTAACGTGTTAGGAATAATCATGTCATCATTAATGATTTTTTTTACATCTGTGTCTCAGTGCCCTCTTGTATGGACAGTCTCAATGGAAACAGTAAAACCTGGACCAATATTCTTCTTTCCCTGAGCAAAATTAAGTCTGCTTCTTGCAGATCCGACTGGCCAAGAGGAAAACTGTGCTAGCGTGCCTTTACTCCTTCCAAACTGAGCCAATTCCTTCAGGGCAGTCGCTGCCAGAGCAGATGGTGTTTCACAGGCACAGCAGGATCTAAACTTTTTCAGCCTGCTAATCACACCTTCAGGTTTCAACACTAATTTCCCTCCCTTTCTACTCACACATCTGAACATAGTTGCTTGTATCTACAGAAATTCAGCTTAAATTAACAGAAATTTAATTTCATACTATGTAATGAAGCTAATTCTAAGGGAGGGAGAATGTGTAGGAAACTATGGAATTGCAAGAGCAGGTATGGAAGAGCCTATGAGTGTATTTACACATTACACTGTCTAGGTGGCAAATCAAAGGAAATGAAGGCCACTGTGAACACTAATCAACACAAGAATCACTTAAGAATTCTCTCAAAACACATTCCTTTTTATTTTTTAGTTAGCATCATTAAAGCACCCACGACACTGGGTTTTCTTAACTACTAACGATGTCCTATGAACACAGAGATCTACCCCTGCCTCGGAGAAAGCTCACAAAAAGTCAGCTCACTTTCAGAGGTACAAGCCCAGCTAGGAGGCCATCCCTGCCTGCAGAGCACACACAGCGTGGGCCTCCTTGGCCACCACACAGGAGACAATGAGGTATCTGAGGGTCACTGTTTAGCAGTCATCTAATGCTGAAAAACAGGAGGTGTATCAGCAGCTTCTGTTAAAGGATGGAAACTATTCTGGACAGCCAGAAGGTACTAGAAAAGCTCACTGATACTTGTCCTTTAAAAATCCTGTACTTCTTAAATTAGTAACTTTAGAGTACTTAGAAATTTAGAATACTTTTAAGAGAATCTACTAGGCAGAAAGAACAAAATTATACTCCTGGAGTGGCAAACAGATACCACACAACAATACTTAAGAGGAAAAAATAAATAAAGTCAAATCGCCTAAAAATATGTTGTGATTGAACATGTAATATCAGCTGGCTCTAAGAAAAATAAAGAGACCCTAAATGAAAACACATGCCTTTAGTTATAGGTCACAGTAGAAAAAAAGTCATGCAGACATTAAGCCTAGTATAAGAATGTCTTTTTTACCCTTTGATTTAGCTCCTATCTTGTTAAAGGGGGTTAATTAATCAAAAACAAATGAAGCATGACCAGCAATGAAGGTTAAAGAGACACCCTAATACCATAGTGCCTATGCAGGGAGTCATAATTAAGTTGTTATTTCAATAAAACTGATGAAATTTCCTTCTGGTAACTTTAGCTTTCACACACTTTTAGAAAAGTTCATTCTGTATTAAGAGCTTTGCTGCTAAAACTGTAATAAAACAACAGATATTAACAGGCAGGTGTGACACAGGCTTGCTGCATCTCCACCCCGCAGTGGTACAGTTCCTCTGGGGTGGGGGAGCAGCACTGGCTGCTTTGGGCATAATGAATGAACTCACCCCAAATTAAACTCCATCCATATTTCCCACTTACCATCATCAGCAGGGATACAGCTAAACCAACATACCTGTAATGCTAATTCACACCAAAAAACCTGGGATGCTCCTCATAAAAGAGGGAAGATCTCTCAAAACCAAATCCAAAGCACTCAAATACAGCCTCATACAGTACATTTTCTATGGTATCTTGGATAACTTAAAAATAGTCAACTGTATAGGGAAAATACCTTTTTCATATTCCATAAAGCAAACTTTTATTTATCAGATGAACAACAAACAGAACATTTGCTGCAAACTTGCCTTTAACTTAGTGAAGGTATTTGGGTTTTCATAAAGGGACATTAGGGTTGGCAATTCAGTACTGGGTAACCAAACTTGTCAACATTATCATTTCATCAGTCACTGAATTGAAAATATGTCAGGTTTCTTCACTGCCTCCTGTACAAAGTGAAGTGAACGCTGCTGGTCACGAATGTTCTGCATAACAGCACCGTTTTTCATAAATATTGAGCTATCAAACAAATAGAGGGATATAAAAAAACTGCTTGGGTATCTGTGCCCTGGTCTGTCCCTGTCCCAATACATCTGTGCTTGTTTCAGAGGAACATGCTACATACAAAAGTTCTGTGTGAAAAAGTAAGGATGTCCCAACACATCAAAACTTACTCCTGGTCACCAGCTGCCTGTATTTATATGAATGATACCCTTCCCCCCAGCTGTATGATCCATTTTCAAGTATAAAACTGCTCGGGAAGCTGACATTTTGTTTCAGCAGTAATGCCTTGTTATGGCCCATCTAGTGCCTAGAACAGTTTGTTTTGCCACACTCATCAGTAAGGCCATTCACTTAACCGGTCTTCCTTAAGCACAGAGTTCCCTGACCTATTTCTTTCACACTTCCCTTCCCCAAATATCATCATCTGCCAGTTTACTTGTTACCCTGCGAACTCTCATTTATTAACATCCATGGCTCCTGTCTGTTTTGAAGGCTCAAGCACAATTTTACTGCCACTGGATCCTATAAGTTATTGATCCTTTTTATGTTTCAGTAACAATCACTCAGACATTGCACGGTCTGCCCTGACCAATCCAAGCCCTAGCTTCAACCTTAAATTTTCGTTTCTGCTATTGAGTTGCAGGAAAGTCCCCATTTTTTTTTTTTTTGCTCACCATTAAAATTTGTTCTGTTGTGTCATTACATCTCGTTAAGCATTGTTTTCAGCCACTGGAAATGTTGAATTTCAACATTTCCTTTCACTCTCTTTTATTCTCATCTTCAACTATCCTTTCAGCTTGCTCTCCACATAGCTTTATCCTGAAAAAATCAGTGAGATTCCAGCAAAATACTCTACGTCTGTAGCCTCCTGTGGTCTGTCCTCTCTTGTCATTTGGCAGACACAAGTTTCTCATCTGTTTTCCTCCAGAATTTATTACATCAACACAGAACAGACTACATTCCCCAATTTCCCTGTCTGTAATCCCCAGCCTTTGCACAAAAGTACAAGACTTACTCTTTCCCATCTTCAGCAACTGGTATAATCTAATAGTTGTATTTGGCTTTGTTCAGTGATTTATTCTGAGGGTGGTAAGGCTGCATGAAGTTTTCATTTTAAAGTATGGGAAAAGCAAAACAGGAATAAAAAAGCTTTTTTAGAAATATAACTTTCCAATCAAATGTCACATAGGGCCCAGGCTGTAACAGACTCCCAGCCCCACCTGCAGCATTCTGGTATTCCCTTGTGACATGAGACACTCTCATGGGCATTCTGGGAGTTCAGCTCACACTGCAGACTTGCCCTGTGTTAGGGCATATTCCATAGAGTTTCTTCACTTCCCACTCATGTTTTTTTCATAAAATTTGCTGGGATTTGATCTTCTAAGGCCAATATACCACAATCAGTTCCATTGCTCAAGTTCAACTATTAGAAGAGTACTATCAGACATAGACATACATTGTGTCAAAAGATGAGTCCTTTTCTCAGGAAAATACACCAAATTTCTTGCAATTCTCTTCCCTTTCATATTTAACCTCCCAGAATACACTGTTCACAAACCCCAGCATGGAGGCTGCCCCCTCTTTTTCATTCTAGAGACTCTCCTGGGCACCTTTTGTTTCTCATCTCTACAAGTTCCTTTCATAAATTTAAAACATCTTCCTGATCCAAGCTGAATATTAGTACTTTATGCAATTTACTCTGCTATTTTTCTTCAACACAGTCAATTATGAAGTTGTTGGAACCATCTCTCACAGTTTCTTTCATTTCTTTCCTACTGGTGCTCTGTGACATGCTGCCCTCACCTTCCAACAAATTTCTCCAGCATTTCCACAGCAGTGGCCTTTGATCTCCTTCCTTTCTCCATTTATATTTTCTTTCCAGGAAAACGCACCTGAAGCAACAGTCAACCTCCTTTGCTACACGGACAACTCAGAGGTGCTCTTGCCTGCTTTTACTTATGCAGAATATAAACTGCAGCCAAGTCTTGGATATCTAAAAGCCAGCTTACGGTAAACTTAGCTAACAGAGTTCTTAAGTGCACTCAGTCTCCCTAATATCCTTCTTTGTCATTCTCGGTGATGGTCCTTGGAGTCACTTTGCCAGAGGATACCATCTTAAACTCTGATCCCTCTGTGGGCAAACCATGCTTCAATCATCCTTTCCTTGTGGTATTACACTACGAAAGAGAAAGAGAGAGAGAGAGAAAGAGAGAGAGAAAGAGAGAGAGA
>VXBT01000487.1:553782-587446 GCA_013400235.1 Oriolus oriolus
GTGGAGTTTAGTATTATTATTTGTTTTTTTTTTTTTTTTTATCAGGCCTCGTTAACTAAGTTACAGACTAGACCGCATTGCACGACCAGGTTTATTTGCACAGCTAATCCCTTTGGAATGGATCAAAATAATAATTTTGGAACAGACCGTTGGAAGTGTTTAGACTGCTGTAAGGGAAAATAGGCAGCTAATGGGATTTTGAGTAATGCCTTTGCTCATTCATTCTGTTTGTTTGTTTCTGGAAAAGTGACTGCTAAGCACTTCTGAAATTTATTATAATTGTGCATATTTACCTTGTTACTTAGAACAAAGGTCCTTTGAGCCATGTTTCCACATAATATTGTACTGCTTTACTTACACTGGTTCAGAAATCAGTTCGGGTAAGGCAGTGGTTGCACCTTTTGCTTTTTTAAACAAGGAACTCTTGAAATTATTTGGTGCCATTGCTTGTGATTCCCTCCCTTTGAGCAGCTTTTTCCCCGAGTAGCAGCTGGTTTGGGGAAGCTGTGGGGTGGCAGGAAGTGCTACTGCAGGACACAGGCCTGAAAGTTGGCCATGAACAGAAATCGTCAAGCATGATTCCTGACAGAAAATGCAGCATGCAGTGGCAAATACAATAACTCCTGTACACAGGAGGGAAATAAGTGATGGTTTATTTTTTAAAAGGCAGATCAATCTGGTGAAATTTTAATACCATAGTATACCTTCCTCTGTTAGAAATACCCCTACATTCTTTTCCCCAAAAAACCAAAAAAATTCTGTCCTGACTTGGTACACTTAACAAAGATTCTGTGCCATCATATTAGTTCTAAAAAGTTTTTGGAAAGGGAAATTGTGTAGTTCCTTTGGGATTGTATTCTTACATTTACTTGTATTCATATGTTAGTGATACCAATTGGACCACAATCAAGTGTATTTGTAAATGTTTTCAAGGCTGAGATCTACCTTGCTATTATGCATATTCTTTATTTTTTTATTATTCCCTTGAATTCAGCTACAAATAAATGCATTCCAGAAATAATTAGCTGGTGTAGTCTTCATTAAAACACATTTGGGTATATTCATCTGTAGCAGTGGAGACTAGAAAGTGCATGAGGAAGACTACAGAGATAGAACGTCATATGATCCCTAAATACCATGAATGCAACCATCTGTGGCTTCAGCACTTTCTGAATCAGAAGTGGTGTCTTATTCTTGACAGTTCTTAGTGGGTTTTTAATCTGCAAATTTGCTCAGTCTTTTTTTTTAAGTCCACATAGGTTTTTATCATTTGCAGAGTAGTACAAGAAAAGGTCCTTGCTCAGTGCAACTTGACTATGCACTTTGTGAAATATGGTTGTTTTTTAAAAGTTTCCTATCTGTCTTAACTGATATTCTTCTCATTTTGATAAAAACAATGAACAGTTGCTCTCTAGTCACCTCCTCTCTTCAATTAGTGATTTTGTATCTTTCCTCAGTCTTGTAGTTATTTTCTAAGCTGAAGAGTTTGGGCTTATTTTTTTCAGATTCTTTTCATGTTACTGTTTTGTTGTTTTATTTTTTTGAGCACCACTATATGCTTTTAGAGCAGAGGTGACCACGAGTTACACCCAGTATTCAAGACACAAGCACAGTCCAAGTAATGGTTTCTTTCCTTATGATTCTTGTCTCTCATTTGTTTTGCTTTGCTAGGGAAGTGAGACAGCAGATAAACTAAGCATTGCTGAAAGTTGTTCTGTTGAACACTGTTTTCACAGCATTAAGTATATAGATCCCAGGCTCTACGTTCTGATTGTTAACATCTACATCCTCTAGATAATTTTATAGGTAAGATTAGGATTTTTTTCTGTGTTTACATTACAGTTATCTACAGTAAATTTCACCTGCCTGTGAACTCAGGATTGTGAGGCTGTGAGCACATTCCCTCAGTCAGTTCTATCTTTACTACCCTCAGTAACTTTGTATTAACAGTGTACTTTACCACCTTCCTATCTGTTTTCAGATCATTTATCATTAACTAATTAGCTTTAATTTCAGTGATATGTGTGCTGAAGAAATGTATACATTCCAAAATGTAATGGGAGTATAGTTGGTCTTTAGTAATGTTGCCTAACAAGACTCTTCCTACTACATTACAGGACCCTGTCTTGAGGAGTTTCCAATCTAATAATGAAGAATTTCAGTATAAAGAAAACTTGGTTTGAGCACTTTAGTGTCTATTGTAAATTAGAAAAGCATTAACTAAATTGCTCCTTGCAACAGAATAATTTTTAGAATAAAGAAATAACTTTTCACTAGCTATTTCTTAAACAAATACAGAAAAACATATTGTTTCTTTAAAATAAGAGTGAAAAAAATTCTTTCAGGTGAATATAGTATTTTTTTTTGTCATCCTCCAGTTTCACTACCAAAACAAGGTGGGTGGCTTAGTGATTTGAATCAAATTGGCTGTCTCTGACTATCTAAAAAGAATAAATACTAATATAATTAAATATTCATTTTAAACAGTGATAAATAAGATTTTCCAAGTTAAGTCTGTTTCATCAGTGACCTCCCTGTCTTTATGCTGACCTCCCTATCTTTATTTCTTGCTCCTGCATTTCTTATTTTCTCCCCTGTGCTCCTGAGAGGAGGGAATGAGCCAACATCTGGGTGGAAGTTTGGCTGCCAGCAAGGGCCAGGCCACCACAATAACAGTGTATACTCAGCCTGGGAGATCTGATCAAAAATCTACAGTTAGGTCTTAGCTTTTCGTTGCAAAGACTGAACAAGCTGCCATCACTGTGTTTTAATAGAGAATTTTCATTTGTTTGGTCAAACTCAAAACCAGACCTAATTTTAAAGTGGAATTCTTTGTGGATGAGACTATGAAGAACATGGTGTTTATATCCACAGCATACTGACAGTAGAGTAAAACAACTCATAACTGATTTGGCAATGATGACATTACTTTTTCTTCACTAAATCTATGCTAGCCAAATTCATAAGCTGGTGATATCTATCTCTACAGTGGAAAATGTTTATTTGGTTTATTGACTATTTAATATATTTAGTCAAGTTTTGTTGGTTAGTTTCTATTGATCCTGAGACACATGGGGTTCCTTTTGCTTCCTAAGTGATTAAACTTGCAAACACTTAAAATCAGATTTTGAGAAGATGGGTGTATATGACTTTGTGATTCCCTTCTGAAAAGCATCATAATGATGAATATTTCAGATAGCAATTATAATATTTAACATAAGAATATGAACCAAAAGCAGTCATAAAATAGTTAATTTAAATTCTCCTAATTCAGAGGATAACTATTTTTATATCTCTGTTTTGAGAGCTTTTCTTTCTGGCTAAGGTAATTGCAAGTATTTATTTATCCAACTACCTCCACATTTTCCACTGTCATTATTCCCAGTGATCCCTACAGTGAAAAGTGGTCAGTGACCCTCACACAGGGTGAACTACAGTAGTCTTGCGGACTTGCCTCTTATTTATCACAGTGCAGAACAACTGCAACAGCAGTGACATTTTGCTAAAAGCTCACATTCCTCCCACTAGGCTATTATACACACAGAATAAAATGTTTCTTAAAAACCAACCACATGTTTTCTCTACCTAATAAGGCACTTTTGTTTGTTTTTTTCTTAATTTGGTGAAAGATAAAAAATAAAAAGGAAACTCGGAGGAAATGCCAAAACTACCAACTGGTAGTGCTTCTGTGCGAATGTCCCCATTTACACACTTGAATGTGCTCCTAGAGACCTTAAAACTAGGTTTAAAACGTAGTTTAGCAGGTGGTGTCAACTGCTGATGATCTTCTTCCATTTCTTTTCTGTGCTGGTTTGGTATCACTTCAGAACCATACCAATAATGGAACTGAGGTGTAAGAGTTGAGGGAGTAGCTTTTGCTGATTTGTAGTCTTTATTCCTACTGTATTTGTAGGAATGGGTAAGCCATCAAAGTTACCATTCCACAGAAAACAGCAAGATACGCCTGCTTCGAATGAAGGACCTTTATTTTCACAGAGGTGCTTGATGGTGGTATAAAGGAGCAAAATGCAGAATGAATCAGAGGGAAGTCATTTAATCAGAGAGTACACATGTTTAATTCCTACAACCGAAATAAGTCAGGGGTTTTTTTGAAGGAAAATTATTTCTAATGCCATTCTGAAGGTCAACATGGTAAAGAGAAAGAAATGAATACAAAGAAAATACAAATATATGAAAAACGACAGGCCATCGCTGCCATGCTCCCTGGCAGAGGCGGGGAAGCTCCTGGATGCATTTGGCTGCCTGACTGCAGTCCTTGCCTGGGCCCCAGAGATGGGCCTTATGTCTGATGCTTGCAGCACCCCAGGGATGCACCTGCCCTTTTCCTGGTGCCCAAGGGTCCTCAAACACCTTCGGGGGCAATCCGTACATCTCCCTGCACCTTTGGGGGACCCCAGGCACAGTGCAGAGAGGGATCCCAGCAAAGCTTCCTTGGAAGATGGAGGCAGGAGAAGATTGCCCACGATCTTCTTTCCAGCTGCCCTCAATACTATCTCAAACCCTGCTGTTACACTCAGGCTCTCCATTCTGCCTGGGCTGGGACTCCCATGCAAATCCATCAATCGCTGTGTCCCCTCTCAGATGGAAAAGCAAGAAAAAAAATGTGTAGAAAAGGTGAACTTTATTTAACTTTCTGGAACTTGAACATTATGAAAAAATTCATCTTCATGGGAAAAAGTTTGCTGGGAACCTACGACTAATCTATGGGAAGGTATGGCTAACAAATGGGATCTTCACTAAAACCTATGGTGGGGGATGCCGCAGTGCCCAGGCTAGGCACTGGTCACACATCCCCTTGCACTGCTGTGCCAGCTGAGAGGCGAGCTGGAGCTGGGGACTTCAGAGCTGCGCGGAGAAGTGCACTCTCCTCCTCTTCCAAATGCCCCTTTTTGCTGCTCTCTCCTGCCTGCCCCTCTGCCCAGAGCTGTGGCACAGGCACAGCAGCATCAGGGCACGGTTGTGCCTCAGCAGCTGCAGCAGCTCCTTGCAGCCGCCACATCCCTGGCAGCAGCACGGCCATGCAGAGACCGAGGGGCTCTGGCGCTTCTCCTGCAAGACACAGCACAGGGAGAGGGTGCGGCTGAGCCCTCTTGGGATGCCTTTGGACAACCCAGGATAGACTGTGGCCTGGCTGGGCTGCCCTGGGCAGAGGCTGCAGTAGGAAAGGCTCCGGCTCGCTCAGCTGGAGGACCATGCACCTCAGCCCTGGGCCTGATACCCTCCCTGGGCCTGAACCCCCTGCTCTGCGTCAGGGCCTTGAGCAATGTGCTGCCCAGGAGGCCCAGGACCCTTTGGATCTGCCCAGCCTTTCTCCCCCATGAGGGCTCTCATGCCTTGCCTGACATGGGCGTGGCCCAAGGCCTTGTTTCCCCCCAGCCCCTGCCGCCTTCCCACTGCCTGACGCCCCTCCCTCACCTCTCCAGAGCCTTCTGGAGAAGTTTCCACAGTGGAAACTCCAGCTGAGCACTGAGTGCCACACCCATACTTGCCATGAAACCCTCCAACACTGGAGACTCCACTACCGCACTGGGCAGCCCATTCCAGTGTCTAACGCCCCTCTCTGTGCAAAAGTTCTTCCTAATGGCCAACCCAAATGTCCCTTGGTGCAGCTTAAAACCCTTGTTGGCATCTGCTCTCTCTTGTCCTTGCCCATCTCTGAGAAGGCTGGAACTGCCTCATCAGTGAGGTCCCTGTAGGCCAGAGAAGAGGCTGTGCCCATGAGTGTTGCTCCACTTTCTGGCCATTCCAAGGGGCTGCTTAATGCTTATTCTTTGATCTCCCTGGGATCTTGGGAGTTGGAGCACAGTGCTGGCCCAGGACCAGCAGTGGTGTTCAGTGGAGGGGGGCCCCGCTTGAGGCTGCCCAGCAATGGCAGGGATGTGCCCCAGGCCTTGGTGGCAGTGCGGGCTGGAGCAAATGCCCCTGGCACAGGAGGGAGCTGGAGCCTCCCACAGAGCCCTGCAGGAAGGATGGAGTGGCCTGGAGCTGCAGGGGGTTCTTGTGGCCCAAGGACAGGACCCAGCCCTCAGTCCTGTTTAACCTCCTGCCGCTTCTGGAACTGGTTTGTACTTAAGGTATCATATGATAGAGTATCTTTACCTGTGTAACAGTGGCTAATGGTATTATGCCCTTCATACACAAAGAAATATCATCAGTTTCTATTTCGTAGTTTCTAAATGAAAATTTGTCTGTATTTCAATATACTGACTTATTTTTGCATTGTCTGTTCTCTGTTCTAGTGTAGAATTACTAGAAAGAACAGATAACATAACCATGACTCTCTTCACTCAAGGCTGTAATTTTGGTATCCTCTTCGGCCTGTTTCTTTTGACCCACACATCCAGAACCTGTCTAAATATTACCACATCCATTTTAATATTTCTACATTTTAATAATTTCCTTCTGTTTGTACTGCCCATTTTTTTTTTTTTTTGCCAATATCCTGTAATCTTTGTATGCACAGGGATCCACTCTGTTAAAAATTGCTGTCGTTTTCACCTCAAAGCACCTTCGTTGTGTCCTGTTCTTCAGACACATGAAATACAGACATTTGATTATTCCATCCTAGTGTAGTGCTTCCATTCCAATCAGTTTCTTACCATGTGGACAACTTTTGCATCTGTTTAATAACTTTGGACATAGTTGCCCAGCTCTTCACTTCATAAAACCTTTTTGTGCTTTCTTTTGTATCAGCACAGAAGGTTTAGTTAAATTCTACAAAGTCCTCTTTAAACTTTCTCTTCAAACATTTCATACTGTTACGCATCAAATTAACAACTACCAGATCTAATTGTTACTGTATGTAAACATGCCGTGACTGAAGTCCTTGCCCTTTTTTCATGGGGAAAGAAATTATCAATTTGGTACCTAATTTGGAAACTTTCACAGAATAACACTCCAGGAAATTATGAGACACATCAGTGCTTTCTAGAGCCTCTTTTTTGGCTTTCTTATCATAATCTGGGATCATTTGTGTAGAAAGTCTTGTGTATGATCAAAGAATCAATAAATTGATGACTTGTTCAGGTAATAATGTTCTACTATCTGACTACTGATGAGGTGTAAAGCATAGGAAAAAAAAGGTGGGAAGAGAGGACTTATTTTGTGTGCGAGCTCTGAGTTACTAAGTTACTGTTGTTGCTGCTTTTCTTTCATTCTTATCCATTAGGAATCTGATGGCCAAATACCATGTTTTGAATTAGCTTTTCTTTGCATACTAGAGTTTCAGAAGTTAATTTGCTGATTAATTTGAAGACAGTTAGGATTACACAGGCAGTAATTGTCTGTGTGTTCCTCAACTTTTTTATCAGTTGTGCATCAGATGCTTGAATAAATAAAGAAATGGCATTATTACAACATAAGCAGTTAGCAAAAATACTCCAAGCGAACAACAAACCAAAGAAATACTTTGCCTCCAGTAAACCCATGCAAGTGTGACTCATTTAGGGAAATCAAAAGTTTTGACCAAAGATGAATGTTGGGAGAAACAGCAGCATTGTGCCTTATCTTTCTAAGTTCATGTGGTGGCAATCGCTGCGGTTACTCTGTAGGAACATGTGCTGCAGCCAGCAACTGGAGCTGCTTGGATCATCTCCTGCTGTTCCATGTGCTACGTGATCTCTTTAAATTGCAGCCTATATCAGCTGCTAAGGTCTTTGTATGTCTGCAGTGCTGACTGAGAGAGAGCTGTGGTGGTTTGTAGGCAACCAGACATAATGGGAACAAGCTCCTGAAGGAGATGGCAAAATGCAGTTACTGGAGGAATTACAAATATTGAGGTGAAAGAGGCTTCTTGTGCAAGTGTATTCACAATGCATGGTGTCAGTATTCTTGCAATTAGGTGTTGTTAATCTGTTTGTCATGTCTAAGGGTGGCAAAGAGAGATTCAGTTGCACTCCACATTAAGCAAAGCAGTTACTCTCAAAGTAAGTTACAACATTTTGATCCTGATCATCTGGCAGCAATGACCAAGTTACTACAGATTACATCTTCTGGTTGAATTTGTCAAAAAACAGGCCCTGGGAAAGAAAACTGGAAAGGAGTAATGAAAAGTAAGTAAGTTGTCTTGCGTGATAAGGTGTCTTTAATGGATGTAGTGCTTGTCAGTTTAAAAAGCATGCGCGATAGCACTGGAAAGATGAAGTTGCTGTGGAAGGCCACTGTTAGGTGAGATTCCCCATTTCTAGTGAAGGAAAATACCCACGAGATGATTTTTTGACAAACTATCAGTGAATAGCAGAAGTCTTGTATCAAGTTAATTAAACACTAACTCTCTTTAGAAACTACAAGGACAAAAATCTTTCCTGTGCCCATATTTTTATTTTCATGAAAAGAAGCAACCACATGTTGGTTTTTGGTGCTATATCCAGATGCTTCCGCTATTTTATTTTTTAAATCTAAAGGATCATCCTCCTCATCTGAACAAACTGGGACTCTTTGGAAATGTGCAACTCAAGATAAGCACGTAATGATGTGCACCTCTAAACCTGAAATGTGTTTGGAACATACCCAGGCTCTCACTTGGAAGGTGAAAGTGTCAACAATTATTTTTTAATGTTTTACAAACAGAATCTATTGATGCTGATGTGGTTTCAGCAGTTAGACCATATATAGTCTGCATGTTCCTTCAAATAAAATTAATAGTCTTAACTTCATATTGGCTTTCTGGAGAGTTTTCATGGAATTGTATTAACTTTTTAAAACATCATTTTAATGTGATATATAAATTTAAAAAAAATATTGAACAGTTTTTCAGAAATTACACATTTAAATAAATTAAGGTCTCTGGCAATTTTTTTTCCAACGCACAATGGATTTGGATGTTTATATCCTAGCAAAAATAAAGATAATGGGCTATCACATTCAACAAATAGCTGTCAAAGTTCTGGCTTTAAGATACGTGAGAGTTGTGTAATTATATATGGTACTAATTTTTTTACATCAGCTTATTTAAAGAATGGTGGTGTAGTTTGGGGGGAGTTTAACAATAAAAATGTAGGAATTAATCAAATATTACCAGATTTCATTTTTTCACCTGATTATTCAAGTACAATTTGTCATCCTACATTATAAGTGAAACTGGAGGTTAATAATAAACCAGAAATTAAGTGACTTTCTTCATACGTAGCATTCCTATAAAAAGTTTATTTTATGCTGAATCATGTTTTATTATAAAACCTGCACCTTCAGTGAGATAACATTAAACTTAAGAACACATACTAATATTTCAATGTCAATTCAGTCCTTAACTTGCTAGTTGAAATTTCTGTCTTGAATTGAAATAGAGGCATTTCATGGACTCTGCTTATTAATAGACCTAAAGATTAAATCTAACTAGGGAGCTGGTCTGATTTTTCAGAGAAGTCTGACTTAGCGCATGAGCATCAGATGCATAAATGTATTCTGAAAAAGATCAAAATTAGTCTGAATCAGGTCATTTATTGGGAGGGAGAGGGGAGAAAAAAATGAGCTGAATCTTTCAGTGAGCTTCCCTCATTGCCAGGTCTTTCAGATAACCGTTTTATTGACCTTAAATCAGTAAGACAGATCCTTGTTAATTAACATTCATTTAAATTCTGTTAAATTGCTAAAATTGCATTATATTGTCAGCAGGCATAAAATAACCCAGTAAAGAAATTTGCTGAATTATACCTATTCAGGGCCTGGCCTGTTTCAGCACATGCTTGAGTATAATCTCAACTGTTTTGCTTGGCTGTATTATTCCATTCAGTTTTATGCATGAAAATCTTATAGGCCTTAATGCATTTAGAAATTCATCAGACTTTAATGCTTTCTTATGGTAAGTACTGGAAAAGCTTGGACCTTGAAGAAAATCGCATAAATGTAGTCACTAATTGTTTTGTTCGTAGTTCAATAAAACTGGAACCTTCAACTTAAAGTATCATGCTGCAGATGTCTGAATAATAGTGAAAATATGTACAGTGTCTTACCTCTTGAATGAAAAAATCTGGACTCTTAAGCCTTCTGGTCTTCTCTATTGTTTGGAGATTAATTTTTTCTTTAGCATTCAAAGCAACAAAGGTCTAACAAGACAGTCTATGTAAGCAAATTTCCAGAACAAAACATGTTCCAAAGAAGGAGAAATGTAACAGAATCCTGTAATTGTGACTTAGTAATTATATCTGCTAGAGATTCCACATGAGATTAAAAAACCAGCAAAATTATGCAATTAAGCTAATTAGCTCATTAATGTGGAAGTATTTTGTCATTCTAATCACAGAAGGAATTCATCCGAGTAAAAAGGCAGACAGGAATAAATTGTGGTAGGAGACAGAAATTGTCTGGTTTTAAAATGATAAGTTTATGTGGTTTATGTCTGTCCTCTAAAACCTAAGCACAGCACCTGCATTTCTTAGGTTAATTTTATTTTTATTACTTGTTAAGACCAAGCTGTTCATCACACATAACCGGAGTCTTCGATGTTGTTCAGGAAGCCATCACACACAGTGAGTGTTCCAGTTTCAAACAACTTGGCTCAAAAATCTTTCCCATTTAAGTCTACTTTTGTAGCTAAAAGTCACTTTTGTTCCTCATAGAATGCAATAGGATTGCTTAGCATTTGTAATCAATACTGTGTACAATTGCAGTAATTTGTCAGCCTGCTCTGAGCATCTTCGCTGAAGCTCCTGTTGGCCATTCATTCATGAAGCTGTGCCAGGGGAGGTTTAGGTTGGATATCTGGAAAAGGTTCCTCACCCAGAGGGTGGTTGGGCACTGGATCAGGCTCCCCAGGGCAGTGGTCACAGCACCAAGACTGGCAGAGCTCAAGAAGCATTTGGACAA
Organism: Oriolus oriolus; assembly: GCA_013400235.1. NCBI lineage: Eukaryota > Metazoa > Chordata > Aves > Passeriformes > Corvidae > Oriolus > Oriolus oriolus. Next base: position 564,607 of record VXBT01000487.1, read on the forward strand.
TGCTCTCAGGCCTGTGGTGTGACTGTCGGGGTGTCCTGTGCAGGGCCAGGAGCTGGACTTTGATCCTTGTGGGTCCCTTCCAATTCTGTGAACTACAGTTTACTGAAAGCAGTACCCATTAAGAGAACTCAGAATTTACCATATGAGGAGCTGCACACAGAGTGAAGTGAAATGTTTTTGTAATTCTGATGGGGTTGCTGCTTTTGTCACCTCTGTACAGCACGATGATACAACCCTCAATGTTTGTAAATAAACCTGATGTATTGGTTGTCAAAGGCAAACAAATGGAGGTAAAGCAGTGTCACAAGATCAAGTAACAGGCAAGTGACTGGATCATTTAACTCAGCTATTTTTGTGCTCAAAACTAGTGCTTATCACCCTAATGCATGATGTTACAGTAAGAGGAGGAGGAAGAGTTGGATGTGGAAATGTGTTTAAATATTTCCAAGATGTGTATTTTTGTCAGGTGATATTTTTAATAAAACATTTTAGAAAATTGTTAACAACATGTCTGAACTGACTGCATAAGTAAAAATGAGGGTATGCCATGGAAATTTTACATTTCTAAATCTAGATAATGCAAGTTATTAACTTCTGTTGATTGCATTTTATGTGCTTATTTATAGCTAAAATGAGCCCAGCATGCTGGTGTACAACGTAATGATGTAGAAACAATCAGCCATGTGCACCTGCTGGATCTTTCTTGCAATGAAAGAATAACAATTGACCTGCAATAGCAAAAGCAACACATTTAGAAGGGTTCTTCCGTTGCTTTGGAGTTTTTGTATTTGAATTTACAACAATCTTTGAGGAAAGGACCTTGAAAGGAAGCAAACTGGACACAGCAATAGGTTTTTACCAGAGCTGATTAGGGGACCCAGAAGTTGACATTATGATATCTTTGCACTTATGCTCATTTAGTAGTAACGAGCTAGCAATGACTGATGCTTATTATAACAAACTCAAACACTGTATGGGCCAAGAACTGTGTTTCAGTTTACATCATTAACTGAGTTCCTATTTTTCATGTACTTGCAGTATAATTTATGCCATTCCATAATGTTTCCTGTTGTGATTGTTAAATTATGAGTGACCTAATCCCTCTCTACAACTCTCTGAAAGGAGGTTGTAGCCAGGAGGGGGTCAGCCTCTTCTCCCAGGCAACCAGTGACCGGGTGAGAGGACACAGTCGGAAACTGTACCAGAGGAGGTTCGGGCTGGACATCAGGAAGAATTTCTTCACTGAAAGGGCTGTTAAATGTTGCAACAGGCTGTCCAGGGAGGTGGTGGAGTCACCATCCCTGGAGGTGTTCAAGAAATGGTTGGATGTGGCACTCAGGGGAGCGGTCTAGTTGACATAGTGGTAATCAGTCAAAGGTTGGACTTCAAAGTCTCAGAGGTCCTTTCCAATCGAATTGATTCTGTGATTATGTAAGATTTTATGAAAGCATGGAAAAAACTATCTCAAGGGTTTTTTGTAACCCGAAAATCTGTCTACTTCAAACGTGATGGAATTTTATTTGCATTTGGAAAAAATACTATATATCAATTGCAAGTTACATGAAACACGTATGTCTTATTTTCTTATAAATACTAGCGTAACACTGACCATGAAATGAGTTGCAGAGGTTTTTATTTAGTCAACATTCAAGTATTTTTTCCAGAGCAATAGACATCGCATAGTAAATTTCACTGATACAGTATTCACTAGCACTGACCTCCAACAAACTTCAGTGCTATGTTTATTTGATTATTTTTACTGCTACATTAAAAATGTCGTATTTGCTACAATGAGAATGTTTATTAAACACTAATATTGTATTATGCCAATATATTGCTAGAGAGAAAAGCAGAGTGAACAAACAATGCAATTAGTAAATGAAGTGAATGTGTACCTGTATTACCCTTTATTATTGTTTACTTACTGATTTGTAAAACTTGCTGGTTTGTAATCTATTTCTCTGTGACTGCTGTTAATTACAAAGACTCTAAAATTCATAATAATTACTGCTCAATACCAATGTGTGCTTGGTAACAGTTTGAAACTTTGTGATTCCTGGCCACTTTGGTATTTAATACTTAATTATTGTAGGGCTTATTGCAGTGTAGCAGTTTCCTAAATGTACGTCTCCTAGATGTATGCAATCTTTGGGATTTAAAATACTACACACTACTTTCATTATTTGATGTCTGAAAATTACAAAAAAGCTATGTACCAGGAGATTACCCAGATACCAAAGCAGCTGAGTGACACACTTTAGTTGAAGTTACTTACATCATATATTGCAATTGCTGCTGTTAATTCTGAGGCACTTTTATATTAAAAAGTGAACATCGCATGTCAGGTGGTACTGTTAAAGTTTGGGTCTAAACAGGATTTTATGATCTTCAGTTTTGGCCTTGGTTTCTTACTGTGAAGTTGTTTAAGTAGTTCTGATCATTAAAATATTACATACTCGGCATATTTGCTTTCTTTAATGCTGAAAGTGAGGAATACATCAGCTACACATAAATTTAGTTTTGCTTCTATTTATTACCTTGTCCCCTTTCCATGATTGATGCATTTTTTTATGTGAGTTCTGAAAGGAGTGGAGGGAAGAAGAAAAACAGCATTCTGGTTTTAAGTAAAAGTTTAGTTAAATTTCCAATGCTTTCTGATATATTAGAAGAAAAAAAATAACAATTTTCCAGACTCAATAGTTTAGGAGTTGTTAAAAGGTACATGAGACAGTTACGGTGTTAACTGAAATCCTGAGATGTACCCTATTTAGTTACCTCCCCAGTCAGGTCTCCTACACAAATAGGTATGTACCAAATCTATTGGTGAAATTAGCATATTTCTGAACAGAAATATGTTGAATTGCTGTAAAACATATTAATCTGGCATGTAAATCAAAATAACTAGGTAGTTTTCAGCTTTTGAGTTAAGAGGCCTGATTCTTTACTGCCTAGCAAAGTAAAAAGGCCTTAGAGAGGATAGGCAGGACTACTGTTTAATTATATATTTTTTATACTCAGGCTTTAGTATAAATTATTATAATAATTATCTATAAACATGCTTCTGAGAGGTCTACCTAAAGCCTTTGTTTTTATAGTAGGTACAGGAATATATTGACTTATGATGTAAGTGAAATGAGATATATTACTATGTGTAAGGTAATAAGATTCCAGTTGCCACAGCATTATCCACAAGTGCAATTGGTTTTGGTTTGTATTAACCTGAAACATGGATAAACAATTTTTATAAATGGACATGATGGTTTAGAAGACGTTTGTGAAGTCAGGCCAAGCTTTTCAAGTTACTTGAAAGGTTTGTATCAAGTGACAAAATGACCTGCAGAAGTTTAACTTATGCGAACCTTAACCAGTAGAATGGGGTACTTCCCATGTATTGCTTAAGCACCAGGAATAGTTCACAAATGCAAGTATAGTATTTTTAGATATGGAATGCAAACAAAATGTTCCAAGAGTCAAAAGCTCTTTCTTCTGATAAGAAATCTGCCATCTGTTTTTCCTCCTTCCCCACCTTTTCCCCCCACTTTTCACCTCATTTTTCCATACAGATAGGCTATAGGACTTAAAGAGCTTACTTCTTAAAAAGCTTTCTTGATGATTAAGAGTAAGCTAAAGACACATTGTTTTAATAAGGCAAAGATTCCATATTCTTTTTATCAGCTGATCTGTTTCTGTTCACCCTGAGGGCCTTATCTGTACCAGTGCTCCAGGCCAGATAATCTTACTGATGGCAGCAGGAGAGGGCACAAGGGCATAATGACAACAGGACAATAAGCACAAACCTATTTCTGCAAATTGCTCTTAAATGTCCACTGAATCAAAATGATTCCTCATTTCATACATTGTGGAATGTCGGCTCCCCACCTGGAAACTTTTTCAGTTTTCTTATAGCTAAGAGGGTTTTGGCTACTGCTGGGATTTTTAGTCTACTTTGTTTGGGTTCATAGCTGGGACCCTCTGATTCCTGAATGAGACCTTAGTAGTGTGTCAGCTCCATGACCATTGTGGCAACTGGAGAAGCTTGTCAGACCTGCAACATCACATGACCTGTTTTCCAGAGAGCCCCAACACAGGCTATTGCCATGTTATCCTGTACTTTTAAGGAAATGACCTCCCTGTGATCCACATCTTCAGCTCTCCTCAGTGCATCATAAGTACTTTCCAAGGCTACTTCTCTAAAAACTCAGGAGTTACTTGTGCTCCATAAAAGACTGGACTCTTCAGCCTCATTTCAGTTCCACATTTGGAACTACCTTGTGTGCTTCTCAAACTATATCCACACGATCTTTGACCATCTGGTGACCTTTATCAGATTACTGCCTAAAGATTTTTGCCAGAAGTTTGACACTCCAATTATTGAGGGTCATATATCATCTAGAACAATCCTACAAGCCTCACTTGACACAGCAGGGACAGCAGTCTGTGCTTTCACCTCCCCCTTATTTCTTAGGCAATTTTATTGGCTTCCATGTTTCCCGGAAGAACAAAGCCATTACAAAGGAAGAGATTCTTGAGCATCCTTTCCAAAGGAGCATTATGGTCCACAAAGGGGGGTGAGCTGGAACATCACACCAGTAGTATGCAGAAGTGGTAAGAAGTAACTCCTCTACTGGTTGTTGAGTCAAGTTTTGTCCTCTTTTTAAAGTAGAGACTTTTTCATGGATGAGTCTGAGGAACTTTGTTATTAGAATGTTCTTCTAACTACCCATTCTCCCTGGTCTGTGTAGCAGACTCTTGCTTTCATGACTAGAAGTTGTGTCTGAGAGACTTGAGATGGGAAGGAGGTATGCTGTCCTCTCCAGAAGTAAATATATCAGGTATCAGACACATTTGCTAGCAATCTGCCTGGGTTCTTGAATGAGCTGGAAAACAGATTAGGTCAGTCAAGCATCCATATCACATGCAGGAAGTCCATGCCAATGTTCTTGAGACTTTTCTACAGGAATGTGGTTAACCAAGACCTATTCTTCCCATGGATGTGAATAGGAAATGCTAATCTTTTTACTCCAGAGGGGCTTCCAGACTCTTCTGTAATCAGTTGTTGAAGGAGTCAAATGCAATCATGTCTGGGTTTTTTTTTTTTACTGCCCAGAGTGTTTGTTTTTTTTTTCCCTTCAGAGAAATACTGTAATTAACAGAAGAACAAGTAAAATCCAAATGTATTTGGCCAAGTAGACTTAATTTTCCATGTGACACATAGGAAAGACTATTTGCTTTTCCTTGTCCTCGTTGTCAGGAATTCTACTTTATTTCCTAGATGGTGCTGGGTTCCTCTATCAGCTCACTCACTCTATGTGACTGCTCTTTCAGCTCTGCACTTCCAGGTTAGTACGTTCCTTGGTTTTGTTGCTACAATAGTAATTGTATCTTGAAGGGTTTGTTAATATATTTTTCTCCTTTATCTGCTAGTTTTCAAGTAGGCTGTGAATATCATAGTTGTTTCCTCTGTCTCTCAACACTTGGGAGTGGTCAGAAACGTCACTTAAGCATGGAGTACTTGTGAACGTTCATCACAGATCCTTCATAACCCAGCTTAATCTTGGAAGAGTATGCATTAAGAAAGAAAAGGTATGGAAGAATACATGCAAAGATAGATATATGTTTAAAAAAGTTTTCAAGTATTTCAAGAAAAGACGTGAAAATGGTGATAATGCTTATGCAGCAGTGCAGATTAAGAAATGGCATTTCCTGAGCTGAGAAACATTCTCTGAAATTCACATTCGCTTCACTTTGCAGAAGTGAGTGTATAATGAGCTCATCCCTGGCTAGAAACCAGAGAAAGTTGATCAATTTTTAACCAATGCTCGAAAGTCTGCTGAAGGAGAGGTAAACCCCTCCTAAGAATGAAGCACTGCTGTCATTTTACTGGTATACTCCAGTTGCACAATGCTGTGTTATTAAAAACTTCGTAAAAATAAAATTTGTGCATAATGAAGTTGTTACAGTGTCAATTCCTGACATATTTTTAAATTTCTTTCCTTCTTTGAGGCTAATCAGATTTAGGCCAAAACCCAGAAGACCATTCACAAATATGTTGCTGGAGGGTGATCAGTATTTAGATTAATCCTTTAAACTCACTAGGCAGATGCTATGACACTGAATTTGGAGATTTAATCTTGTAACTGTCAGATATCAATAAAAGCAGAAATAAAATATATTTTATATACTCTCTTAATTTGATTTAAATTTGGCAGTACTGGATACATGTTCAAGATCTAAGTAAAACTGTGGCTATACTGAAGTAAGTCAGTCAAAAAACCCCATTGGTAATGCTGTAAGGAGTGTAACTCAGAAACTGGATTTTAAAATTCAGGTTGAACATATTCTGAAGAAATGTTTAATGAGTCTGAATTGCATTAGAAATATATATTGATATTACTTTAGTAGAAAGCTACAATATGAAAGGGTAAGCTACATACCCGGGTGAAGCTTGGTAATTATTGATAGGGAAGCAGCACCAGGGAATACTTCGAATTACATTGTATAAGTGATTTTCTGGATAAGATCCTAAACAAAGTAACTGAATGTTTTGTCTGAAACTAATCTAAATAACGTGCTGAGTATTGTGTAAAGGTAATAGTGAGAGTACAGAATTTGATAAAAGGAGCATTCTGTTTGAGATGAGATTATTTTGTAACTTTCACCCATGTGATTTTGTGCAATACAAAAAGAAATACAAATCCATTCATATTTGCTACTCACTGTGAGGCAAGGTGTCCAGGGCTTTCTGGTAATTGTATTTCCATAATGCATTTCAAATTGCATAACAAAAAATTGAGAGCTCCTATCACTGGTCCCTTCAAAATCCTAAGGCACGTATTCAATTTCCAACCTGGAAAAGATCTTCCTGTGTTTATTAAGTATTATAACACAGGTGAAAGGGTCTGTACTGAAATAGTCTTCTGATTTCACAGTCTGTTCTTTCTTTACTTTATTTTTTCTTTATTTTTTTCTTTTTAATTTCCCTGCTCCAAGTATGAAACCTTCCATTTGGCAACAACTTTTGTCTGAATAATTATCATTCCCGTTCGCTTGATGATGTGATAAACACAGCTTAAAAATATTTTCGTGCCCTGGAATCTGTTGTGAATGAGACATCTGTAGTCACAAATTTATTTGAAATATACTTCTTAAAATCAAAACCAGACGTGCAGATGCGTGACTCTATAGTGATATGCTAATAACTAATGCCGAGGTTTTTAGATACTCATTCACTACATTCAAGGCACGGTTACATCAAGGTGGTCTGGAATGAATTTAGAGCCCTTTTGGCCCATCACTGAGTCCTTCCATGACCAGGCATAGAAGCCAAAGGTTGCACCAAATACTCTGGATTTAGAATTATCCTTACATCAATTTTTTCATAATTTAAGCATGTATGATGCAGTGTCTAAGCTCTGTGATCTGCCAGAATTATCGCAGACAACGGACACAGCAGTGCCAGAAGCTCTCTCACATTTGTCAGGACACCCTTAGATTTCTGCTTGCATTGTTGTTAGTTTAGGAATGCATGCAATAAGGATGACAGTGCCAAACAAAATTTGTTCTATGAAAACTGGGATATGCATGACAGCAAAGCTGTTAAAGTCCATGTAGCAAAATTAGGAGCTTGGCAAACAGTTAAAAAAAAAAACTGGCTGATGACAGCAGGATTTTTAAGACTAGCCTACTCAAACATCTATTTTTCCCGCATATTAATTCTCTATTGTAGTCTTTCCTAATCAAAAACTGAATCCACAGTAAGAATAGGCTGAGTCACTTTTTTAAAAACGTGATCTACAAATACCAGAAGCATTGCCTAAACAGTAACTCACTAGTACAATGTTTAACTCTCCCACAGAACTTGAAAATGCCTGCAAGAGAAGTGTCACATAAATCCTTAATGTTTTGCCATGGATAGTACGTCATTCCTAGGGCCTTTTCTCTCCCTTATATTTATTTATTTATTTATTTATTTATTAGTTTAATATCCTCTGGCAAATTTGTTTCTGTATCTGAAAGTCTTTCCATTTTTCAAGCAGAAATTTTTGGCGACAGCAGATGTGGCAAAAATATTGTGAACATTTTATTGTATGATCTACATATAAGTACTCATTGTAAAACATTTATGGCATATAAATGCATAAGTAAGAAGGCAATACTTTGTCTAGTCATTAATTTAATGTGACAACAATGTCGGTGGTAAGGAAATGGGATCCATTAGTGGTCTTATGGCTTTATTTCTGTGCCACTCTGTTATTTCCTATCTGTGATGACAATTACACTTCATTCTTTCATAGGGAGAGATTTTGAACATAACTGAGATAATGTTTATTCGTGAATCTGTTCACCATTCATAGATGTCTGTCTCAAAATGTTATATATCCAGTGCTGAAGGTTTGATGATGCTTTGGTTTTGATTCAGGTATACTCAAAAATAGTTCCAACAATATGAATCAGCAGAGCAGTTAATATATTTGAAAGAGCTTATGCAGCTATATGCCCACTGAAATGGACTTTTTATCCACAGAAACTTAATAACTGCCATTCTTTTTCATTGAAATGAAAATCTTAGCAGATTTTCTGATAACTGCAATAATGTCTTTCATAATTCACCAAAAATTATGGTAATAATTCTTCAGTTGTATTTTGATGACTCAGGCAATTCTATGTACGCTGCTTAAATCATAACTTCTAGACTAGCAAGCAATTTACAGCTCAAAATACATTTTTCTTGTACAATAAAAGCATATTATACAGAAACCCTTCCTCACTCAGAGTGAAGAAATAAATTTCAGGTCCAAGAAATAGCTAGCAATAATATCCATGTAAATTTATCTCTAAATATATTTTTGTTCTATTCAGACAAGAACCTACAAATAAAAACTATTTCCATGACCAGGATATGCTACAACAGCTTTACTGTGTTGGACCTTGTGCCCTTGTTTGTTCCAGAACTGGACAGAGAGAGCCAGACTCTTTCCTGCCGTTCTCTTTCCACAGGGATTATTTAAGCCTGCTTTCAGCATTGCCTGGCCTTTCCTAGCCAGCTTTGATGATCAAGCAAGGTTAGCTGCCCTGTAGGCCTGTCCTGAAAAGGTCAACTGATGTCAGTCCACAAAAGCTATGGATTAAAAAAAGTTATGAGTAGACTTTAAAATGCGCATAGCTAACATCTTTCATGGCAAAATATTCCAGTGAATTAAACTGGTCGGTAGTTCAAAAATAGTAAAAAAATTCCTTTGGCAACATGAATGCAAATTTGTCATAGAGACTGAAATGTCTGCACCTCTACTACAAATGAACAGGAAAGAAATCTGGCATCGTTTATATAGAGAGGTTATTGTTTCCTATTTACAGTATTAATACAAAATGGTAGATTTTTTTCTTTGTAAGAACTGCTGAGATTGTCTTTAAATTATTCTAAAGACAAGTATGTACATTTATAGCAGCTGTCAAATTTTTATTTTTAGCTTTAACCTACTTGATGAAAATGTCATCAAATATTACCTATGTCATACACTAAGGTTTCTAATTAAGTAGTCTCGTCACCATATATCTATTAATGAAGTCAATCTCTTACCTGTATTAAATCCAGATATGGACTGTTCACATTGTCAAGGCAGTAAGACAGTTCTCAAAATAACTTATTCAAAATGCTCTGTCCTGAATGCATTATGACAGCACTGCTATTTGTGTGCAACCACTTGTCCATCTGACAGGAGTGGCTCTGTGATCTCTCTGGGATCTATCCTTCCCCTTCTCCAAGGGGATGGAGGCGCTGCCTTCATTCAGTCTGTCTCTTATTTTGGCACAACAGTTTGCTTTCTTCTTCTTTGGCAGTCTGCTGAGCCAAAGGAGCACAACAGGCAGCCCCTGGGAGTGCTACCAGAGTGTTACCACTGACCTCAGAGGAGCCAATCTTTTGCCAAAAAACTCCATATAACTACAGGAGCATAGCACACAAGGGTTAATGTAGGCTGATGGTGAGTGGTGTCCCAAAAGGGGACTTGCAGGAATGTTGCTTCCTCTCGTGAATCAGCAGAAGCGGAGGCATAATGGCCTTGCCTTTCAGTTGCTGTACATTAATCTCTGCAGAGCAATGCCTGTCATCGCTCAGATGTCAGATGCTGTTTATAACTCTGCTGGAAACAGAGCATAGAATCAAAGAGGCTCATTAGTTCATCTTGAGACTGTATATGCATGTTTTGGGTTAGCTATGCTTTCACTGCTGCACTTAGTTCAAGCATTGTATCAGCACCATTGGTGGCTGGGAAGGTTGTTTAGTCTGTGAAATTTGTCCGGTTGCTCTCTCAATACGTGACCAAAAGACCATGATGTGTTCAGGTGCAGAGGTTTCCACAGCACAGGTATGACATGACTCAGTACTTCCTTGGCTTGGCTTGGCTTGAACTTGCTGGTTTTAATGACTCCCTGTACCAGAGCTGCAGGACACGGAGAAGCATTGAATCTATTCAGCATCGCTGTGCCAGCTGTGATTTGGCAAGAGTTCAAAGCCTTTCCTCATTTATCTGTTATTTAGACTGAAGACTTCTACTCCCTACTGTCATCCTCTGTATGAAGTTATTCTGTAACTTGAATCCTTCCTTCTACTTTTCCCAGTGCCACATCATTTCAAGGTGGGAAACGAGTCACAGCCAGTGTTCAATGGTGTCAGATGCAATATGGATTTATACAGTGGCATAGCAATGCTTTATGTTTTGTTCTCCTTCCTAATCAGTCCTCGCATTTAATTTGGCCATTACTGAGCATGGAACTTGTTTTCATAGAGTTGTCAAGGGTGTATGAAGTGATCCTGGTTATCAGGTTGCCAGCTGCAAAACTAAAAGTGAAAAAATACTGTTTTCTCCTTAGATTTTTTATAAGTACTTCATTTAAACATGAGAATAGTTTAACTTTATTTTCCAGTCCTATACTCTTTTATATTTTGACTTCTTTATGTAATATGTTGATTGCTGCCCATCATTCACTTTTTTTCTCTACAATTAAAATTCTAATATACGCAAAATTCTTCCTTTATATTTTGGTGCCTTTGTTACCTGAAAAGGAGCTATTTGGTCTTGCCTTGTTGATTTTGCCTTTCTCACCTTCTGAATCGACACATTATACCCTCAGTTCAAATACTTTTATGAGAGATAGGCTGGTTGCTCTTTAGCACCAGCACCCTGAGATGAAATCCCAGATACACTTCCAACCCTCTGGCTTTAGCTCTGCCTGTACAGGTCTCGAACTGAGCCTAAAGGGCGAGAAGGAGCATCCAGAAGGAAGTGAATGACTTCCTTCCACGGTTAGCATTTCCCCGTGCTAGAGATTATTCCTGCCTCCGGCATCCTCTTGTACTGCTGCCTTGGGAATACAGGAGCAGTTGTGCCGCCTGCAGCGCTGGAGCAGCTGGAACTCCGTCCCTTTCCGCTGCCACGTGATCCCAATCCGTTTGCTTTAGAATAAATTTTTAATAGCTGGACATCTGGTGAGTTTGGGTTTCACTATATTTTGTTCTACCCATCTAATAAAGGGGAAAAGATCACTCGGGAACATACTTCAGTTATTATTTAATGAACCTACAATAGTTCATACAGCTTCCAAAAGTTCTTCATTTCTGCAGCTATTACCAATATTCTCCACGAGGTTTTACAACCCTGCCTTTTTATCGCTAAAATCGTGGCTGCTGACATTACTCGCTGTACAAATACAGAACAATGGGGAGTCTTGGCGTGGTTTAGCGCTCTATCAAAACTAGAGCGGCTTTGCCAAAACGAGAGGAAATGTCTGTGTGTTGTTCTGTTACCGTAGGCGGAGTAAACGGGGCTTTGGGGAGTCCCTCATTGCCGTAGGAAGTTATTGGGCAATGGCATTACAGGGGAGGCTGCAGGAATATTTACTGCAAGCCCTGCGAAACTTGGAAACCTGTTCAGCTCGCTTAATAAAATGTTTATATATCCTGTTCCCACACAAAAACGGTGAGGAAAGGAAGTTGTTTCCGACCAAATAAACTTTTTTATTCATCAGAAAGCTTAAAAATAGCAAAACAAATTAGGTAATTTAAATCGGCGTTTAATGAGACGGCCTCCCCCTCAGCGCCACTGCGCACGCGCGCCGCATCGATGACTCGGGGCGCGACTGGCGCTGCCTGCCCGCTCGCACCCCGGAGCGATCGCTGCCCCGCGCCGCCCGGANCCCCGCGCCGCCCGGAGCCGCCGCCGCCGCCAGGGAAGCAGGAGGATGGTGAGGGGCGCCGGGCTGCGCCGGGACACGGGCCGGGACACGGGGCCCCCCGCCGCCCTGCCCGGCCCGCGCAGCCGCCACGGGGGAGGCGGCAGGGCGGGCGGGAGGGAGGGAGCGGGCCCGTGAGTAAGCAGTTCCCGGGCCACGCGGGGCCGCGGGCGGGACTGGGCCTCGCTGCCGGCGTGAAAATAAATGGGAGCGGGGAGCGGGCCCTGCTGCAGTCCTGGGAGAGGTACTTCCGAGGCCCTGTGAGGATCCATGTAGATATCTCTCCAGGGGTCTGGAGCATCTCTGTTATGAGGAGACTACGGGAGCTGGGCCTGTTCAGTCTGGAGGAGAGAAGACTGAGAGGGAATCTCATCAATGCATACAAATATCTCAAAGGCGGGCTAAGAGGATGGTGCCAGACTCTTTTTAGAGTGCCCAGGGTGCCCTGGTGCCCAGGGACAAGGCAAGGAGCAATGTCCATAAACCAAAACCCAGGAAGTTCCACCTCAACATGAGGAAGAACTTCTTTACACTGAGGGAGGCAGAGCACTGGAACAGCTGCCCAGGGAGGTCCTGGAGTCTCCCTCTCTGCAGACATTCAAACCCCACCTGATGTGTTCCTGTGTCACTGCTCCAGGTGACCCTGCCTTGGCAGCGGGGTTGGACTGGATGATCTCCAGAGGTCCCTTCCAACTAACAGTCTGACAAAAGGAATTTAACAAAAGTAAGAACTTCTTCACAGAAAGGATGATTATTGGAATGGGCTGCCCAGGGAGGTGGTGGAGTCACCATCCCTGAAGGTGTTTAGGGAAAGACTGGACGTGGCACTCAGTGCCATGGTCTAGTTGAAAAGGTGGTGTTCGGTCACAGATTGGACTCGATGTATCAGAGATCTTTTCCAACCTTATTGATTCTGTGATTCTGTAATGCTGGGATTCTGTGAAAACAACCAGGAGTTCCTTTGGGAACGCTCTTTCTGTTAGCTTATTAGGGATACTAATGAGCTTTATTTTGTTCGTTCCAGTTTCGCAACCAGTATGACAATGATGTCACCGTTTGGAGCCCGCAGGTAATACCTTTATACACTTGCTCACTGGGTTTTCAACTTGCTTTTTGGGTTTTCTCCACCTCACAGCAGTGGTATGACGGTCACAAAGGTTGTGTTCAGGTGCCTGAAGCTCCCTGCAGGCTGCTCCCCCCTCTCTTTGTAGGCTGTAGGTGTCCAGAAAGCCCTCAGCACATCCCTGTCTGCTGGTGTATGAACCTGAGTGGTGTTTACCTGGGCCTTGTCACCTCCAAGTGCTTAAAGCAGTTGCTTGCTCAGTGTACCTGTGAGGTACAAAAGAGTTGCTGTCATCTTTGGGAGGTTGGACTAGGTGATCTGTAAAGGTCCCTTCCAACCCAAACCATTCCATGATTCTGTGATCCATTTACAGACCTCTAGTAAGTTGGTAAGTAAGGTACAAAAAGCATGAAACAGTTTCATTCTCCCCAGTGTTAGGCCAATGCTCTCTTCTGTCCACTACATAGTATTGGAAAGGAACTGTTTAGCTTATAATTGGGAGATTCAAGTGAGATTTGCATTTGAATTTGAAATTTTATTACCTCTGAATCAGAGGTGTATTGTTACTAAACACATACATTGTGTGTTCTGAAACTTACACAGTTTGTGTTGAAAATAAATATATTGGAATTTTAAAAGCCACTGTCAGCTGAGTTATTTAATATTGCCTCTGCTCTCACTATGGATATTTTAAGATGGGATATTTATGGAAAATCAGAGCGTTGGAAAATGACTCATATATTCAGCAAAACTAGAGATTTATTTAAAATGCAAATAGCAAATTGTATTAGTGTAAAGCTAATGTATCATTAGTTTGTGAGTTTATATTGCTACTGAAGTTCTTCATCATCTAGTACTATTGCACGTGAGATACATTTTCCATACAGTGCAACAGAGAGTGTTCTACCTTTTCCATTCTCTATGAAGACAACCTTGAATATTTCCCTTTTTTTATTCAGTCAATACCATGATCAGTGTAGGTGCCTTTGAACTGTTTTCATCCTTCTTAATGATTGTGTTTCTCTGGCAGGTTCTGTATCAGAAACTTTTAATTTTTTTATCTTAACTGTTACTTTCAAAATTACTTTAAAAACTGTAGCATTCTCTTGAGACTTTTACTAGATATTGCAAAATCATCAACTGCACACATTTCTATGTTTTTCTAAAATTGCCTTGACAATATTAATAGTGTTGGTTTTTTTCTAAAAAAAGACGTTTAAAATTTCTACTGTACTGCAATTGCTACTCCATCCGTCCTTGTAGGTGAGACAGTGATGTGATGCCATAATAATTCTTGGCACTGTTAATACAGGAGAAAATCATACTTTATTAGGAGATGTTTTTGAATATGGTAGTAAAGAAAAGGAAATAGGAGATTTAAAAGCTCAAAGTGGTTTCACATTTTTTAGTCTTGCATGTCATTCCTGACAGTTGACAAATTCATGTTGGACAGGTCACAGCGATTCAGTGCTGCTCTTGGGCAGGAAATATCCTGTTATTGAAATTCCAGCTATAACAATGGATGAAATGGGACATTAGGGTCCTTCTAGTAGACTTAAATAAAGAACCTTCTGCCAAAAAAACCCAACAACTTATGGGAAGGTGATTTCCTGTAGATCATCCCCTGCACATTCACCATAACAGCTGCTGTATTCCACTCCTTCCCAGCTGGTGGGATGCAGCTCCATGGTGTCCGTGCTTGCAGGATAGGAGTGCCCATGTTGGCTGTCTGACATGGGCTGGAGTGATGAAAATGGGAAAACCCTCAGTGGTTCTGTTAAATGGACATTAAAGCTCCTGGCCACCTCTGCAGAACTTGCAGGGACTTCATTTTCTTGGAGACCTCTACTCCTGTTTCAGACTTGGCTGCAGTTGGCCAATAACTTGTTCAGAAGTTATTGGGGAATGGCCGGTGAGACACAACAATTGTGTAAGGCTCATTTCTTCAGCAAAGCCGATTAAAAGTTGTGTGTCCAACTTCAGCTGGAAGTTCTGTCTTTGAATCACATTGGGTCAAACACTGATTCCTCTGAAGACAGTGGCAAAAGTCTTGTGATTCTTACAGTGTCAAGAGGATTCAGCCTTTCTTTCTGGTTTTCCTGTTCCCTTGTGTGCAGTAGTGGGTGGCTCAGAGATGGCCAGATTTTTGTGGGTTAATGCTGAGGCATCACAGAAGATAACTGAGATGTAGTGGTTTAACCTGTTGGTGTCCCTGTTGGGGTGGGAATCAAAGGTCTGAAAATGCAAACCCATTGGAAACTGATTCAGAGAATTGACCAGAGAATGATTGATGACCTTTGACTTGGTTTTGCAGGGCCGAATTCATCAAATAGAATATGCCATGGAAGCTGTTAAACAAGGCTCAGCTACTGTGGGGCTCAAGTCGAAAACACACGCTGTCCTGGTGGCTCTCAAGGTGACTTCTAAACTCTGGTCTCAGTGGGGACAATAATGTTCATAGAAAAGTTTTGGTTTGGCAAATTAGTGTTGTGCAGTCTGTACTTCTACATGAAATGTAAATGCAATTGCACATTCCCTTTTCTTGAGTACTGAAATATTTCCAGTACCTATGCAAAGCAAATCTTCACAAAATGGTGAAGGAAATGAGTGGAAGATTTTTTTCCTTTAAAAGATATGTTCCTCTTTTTTTTTTTTTTGTTTTCATCTGTTATTAAGCAGTAAATCTATTCCTTTCTTTTCCCAAAACTTGAGTGAGTGTCTGTTCTTTCTTTTGTTTTGAGAGAACTGAAGTGGAGTTAGGTTTTTCTTGTCTTCTGTTGGAAGTTTATAAATTTAATTCTTTTTCTTATTGTTTCACAAACATATTCAGTTCTTGCTATAAATGTTAGCAGATTTCTCCACAGTGCTTGGCAGACTGTTCAGTCTGCCACATAGCTTTCTCCTTTTATGCGTAGAGAGCACAGTCTGAGCTGGCAGCTCATCAGAAAAAAATCCTGTACGTTGACAACCATATTGGTATCTCAATTGCTGGACTTACTGCCGATGCAAGACTCTTGTGGTGAGTATCCTGGTTGTTGACATACACGGTGCTGCAATAATGAGGGAAAGTTCATTCAGACTATTGCAAATGACATTTTCTGCTTGGCTAAGGATTAGTCTTGAGTTGCTGCTTTGTCGTATTATGCCAAAGACCTCAGCATGAAATTCTGGCAGGTTTTTAACTAGTTGGCAGAAATCTCATTTGTTTGGCCCAAAATTTTGCTCTTTGGTTTTGTTACAAGTAAAACAGTCCTGTCTGGTTTCCTCAGTGTGACAAGGTTTCCAAGCAGTCTGAGAAACTCCATCACTTCTTTCCCTCTGGCAGCTCCTTCTGTGTACACACATTTTGAGAGTTATTAAACACATACAGTGCTGTTTGTGTGGGCTTCAGGGGGGCTTGCTTATAGAAAGTTTGATCAGAAGGGGTAGGAAGGATTTCTGAAATGACTTTTAATTGATGCAGTGTTACAAAGCAATGTTACCATTTAACCATTACCATTTTTCCAGATGATCCATCTGTTGCCTTTGTGAACTTCTACCTTCTTTGCATTTGTATGGCTGAAATACCCTTGTGCTTTATCAAACCTGTGGTCAACTTTCTCAATAACAATGATAGGTCATGTTGAAATGAAATCATGGAAAGCCTTTGACCCTTTTTCTCAATGAGCAGAGCTGAAACAAAAATGCTTACCTTAACAGACAAGCCTTGAGACAAAACCTCACTGTGTCTTTGATCTATGCACTGATTTGATTTCTTAAAAATTTTTAAATATTTTTGCTCCCTAGCAATTTCATGCGTCAAGAGTGTTTGGATTCTAGATTTGTGTTTGATAGACCTCTTCCAGTTTCTCGTCTAGTGTCACTAATTGGAAGCAGTATCCTTTTTTTATACACTTGTTATACTTTTATAGCTTTTTACTCCTTCGTGAAATGATTTTCATCTATCACAGCTTAAAAGTCATATTAAGTTGAAAAAGTTTATTGGACAATTTTTTTTGTTCACACTGCTTGTGTATACTTTCGGAGAACATCCCGTAAGGATGCATTTTGGTGCATCTCTGCTTGGTTTAGGAAATATCTTGGGTAATTATCATGTAATTTTGAGATTGTTTCCTTAGCTTTCTTAAGAAACCCAGATTCCAACTCAGCGCTACGGCAGAAGGCCCTATGGAGTAGGACTGCTCATCGCAGGCTACGATGTGAGTAAGCCGCTCTGGCTGCTACTGATCTACAAGAAAATGTGCTTACTGGAACTTTATGCAACAAATAGATGTTGAGAGGGAAAGATGGAAGAGGCAGACTCATCAAAATTCTCTGAATAAGGAAATGATTTTCTGTATCTTACCCTAAAACATAACTTAGAAGTGCTCATTAATAGCTAATCATACCTACATTTACTAAGTATTTTAAGGTGCAAAAATGAGATTTGTTTATGTAAATATTTTGCTATTGATTTTGGGTGCTTACAAACCATTATTTTAAAGACTTCCAATAAAAAAATGGATGTGGAAATCACCACTGGCCTCTCTCTTACTTGTTTAGCAACAACATTTGCTTAATGCAACACACACAGAATCTGCCCTCAAGATTGTTGACATGAGGATGGTTGGAGGAAATACTGCCTCAAATTTTGGATGGCATGGTTTAGTCTACAGCAAATTTTTACTTTTGTGTAGATAAGACAGAATGTGTGTAAAATACCTGCTGTAAGCCATGAAGTAGGGAGCATACATAAGCACAGTGCAAGTAGAACAGAAACATTTTTTTCTGTGCCAGCCATCCTCTCCCGCATAAAAGCTGTATTTTAATGAACAAAATGTAAAGGAAGAGTTTATTCTTTTTTTTTTATTATTGTTGGGGTTTTTGTATTGAAGAAATTGCATAAGAAGAGTTATGTGATCAGCAATATAAAATATATTTCTGTGCATACGTGTTGGTGTGATGTACCATAAAGCAAAATTCTTTTAGAAAATGTCATGTAACAGCAGCAGACTTGGTATGAATTTATACATTTGTTTAATATTCTCTGGGGTTTTTTCTCTCTTTGTAGGATATGGGTCCTCACATCTTCCAGACTTGTCCCTCTGCAAACTATTTTGACTGCAAAGCAATGTCCATTGGTGCTCGTTCACAGTCAGCACGAACTTACTTGGAGAGGCACATGACTGAGTTCACTGACTGTGAGTAATGGAACTCTCTTTACCTACTGGTATTCATCAGTTCAGAAAATCACAGAATCACACAGAATCACCAGGTTGGAAGAGACCTTCAAGATCACTGAGTCCAACCCATGCCCCAACACCTCAACTAAACCATGGCACTGAGTGCCACATCCAATCTTTTTGTAAACACATCCAAGGATGGTGACTCCCCCACCTCCCTGGGCAGACCATTCCAGTACTTTATCACTCTTTCTGTAAAAAACTATTTCCTAACATCCAACCTAAATTTCCCTTGGCACAGCTTGAGACTGTGTCCTCTCGTTCTGTCAGTTGCCAGGAAGTTGTAAAGAGTGATAAGGTCACCTCTGAGTCTCCTTTTCTCCAGGCTAAACAACCCAATTCTGCAATTTATTTCCTGCTGCCACTCCATTCTTTTGCATTTAGTGAGATGAAGATAAATTTTGGGAGACAGGTTTGGCATAACTGTAAATCTACACGAAGACAAAATTGTAGAGAATATGGTTGAGATTTTCATGTCTTAACATGTGGATGTTTATTACATCTAATGGAAAGAGAAGTTGTGCTCAGAAAAGCTGTGAAAAAGCTAAAAAGCCTCTGCTGTTTTTAACCCAGGAGAAGTGTAATTGTTTCCATAGCAGAGCAGGGATAATATGTCAGGGCAAGTATTTAGGTGCTGCATTTAAAGTGGTGAATTTATTTTTGTATGAAATGATGATGAGGAGCCACTGAATGCCTGCTTGGGGGGAAAAAAAACTTGAATGTCACTGAAGGCAAGGCAGGTGTCAAAACCAGATGCACTTGACCTCAAATATAGGGGAAGGCTGGCATCTCAAGGAAAACTTTTGTAATCAACTGCTCAGAAAGGAGAGGAACTCTGGGAGTCAGGTTAACCAGGCTGATTTTGTAGTTGTCAGCTAGGAATAGGAAGAAGGGGAATGAGTGTCTAGAGGTAATACCATGTAGTTCGTCAATGTCTTTCTGATTCCATTTGAAGGTAATCTAAATGAGCTAGTTAAACATGGACTGCGAGCCCTGAGAGAGACTCTTCCTGCTGAACAGGATCTGACCACCAAGGTAAAGAATAGGTTTCCTTTGCCATTGTTACTTGAAAGTACTCTGACAAAATTCTTGTGGAGTGTGGCTGGCACTGAAGCTTGCAAGCTGAATACTGGTAGATAATACCATCTTCTTTTCATGTCACCAGTTTATCTACTGTTCCCTGATCATCTCAGATTTAAGTTTCTTCACAAAAATGATGCTTTCACTAAATAAGACATTGTTTCTCTGGTGGCTTCACTCTTATTTTAAGCTTTGATGAGTGTTTAAGATGCACTACATGCAGCTGTAGAATCACAGCTTTGCATTGTAAGTGCAGTCAGTAATTCACCTGGGAGGTGAGTGAAGGTAATGCACCAACAGTTTAGAGAGTATCCAGCATCACAAAGCTGCACAAACTTTTGACAATGAATTGAGGAACTGCTGAAGAAGAAAATTCTAAGGATGTGCATTGGTCGGTGTTCTGGCTGTGGCTGATCTACCATTTTCCATGTTTTTTTATTCTTAGCTCACCATGTTTTTTAGAAGTCTTAAAATGCTGAAAATCAAAATGAGTTAAAATAGGCAGTTTTGAGAAATTGTGTGTGTTATTAAAAAGAAAACTAATTGAAAGAAATTGAAACCCTTGAATGGCTTTACTTAGAAGATTTTGGAACATGATAGCTTTTTTAAGTGAAAGCTGTAAAGCCAAAGTTAATTGCAGGAAGATTCTTCTCACTGCTTTCAACATTTTGCTTGACAGAATGTTTCAATTGGAATCGTGGGCAAAGACATGGAGTTTACCATCTATGATGATGATGATGTAGCGCCATTCCTAGAAGGTCTTGAGGAGAGACCACAGAGAAAGGTGAGTGGTTCAGATATGAATAAACAGGCTTACTTGAAAGACAGTAATTAGATATGATCTATTAAGTTTTAAATAAATTTAACTCTACTACTGTAGTGGAGTTTTAGAAAGGCGATTTTTAAAATATGAAGTTACTATATGAACACTGTATAATCTTAACTGGTAACTCAGCTACTTATTAAATCAATTTATGCTGAATTTATGCCAGGCTGTTCCAATGTCATCTTCTTTCCTCATATCTGATCAAGTATGAGTTTTCACTGTTTTGCAACAGAAGTGGCTGCCTGTGTTTCTCATGCCCTTTGCAAGATGCCTCCATAGTCTGCTAATGACCAACTGTGTCCTGCTCGTGCTTAATATGGATAACAGTGATTTGTGAGCGGTTGGCTGACATGAGCTGCATTTACCACTCGTGGTGCTCCAATGGCAATAAAGCTGATACATCAAATGTTGTCTTCTGCCTTCCTAAAATATTTCTTTTCCCTCTCTCTTAAGACGGTTCCGCCTGTTGAAGAAACCGTGGAAAAGGCAGAGGAGCCGATGGAGCACTAGTTGGTGGATGAGTTCCTCTGTTAATGTATAATTATCCAGGAACATTTATCCATTTGCTGGTAACTTTATCCTCACCTATATACGTTTTCTGACGCTACGTTCTGAGGATTGCTCATAAAGAAAGAAACCAACCCACCCATCCTTAAAAGACAGGAGGTCATAACTGGGTGTAACTGCTTGGACAAGAAAGGTGTAATCATTTTCTAAATAGTACATGATACTGTTTTTTAAAGAAAAGATACTGTCTTTAACTCATAAGGACAAGTGGAAATAAATCACTTTCTTGGACTATGCTGTGAGTTGGGTTTTTTTTTAGTCTGAAAAAACAGCTATTCACAAATACTTGTGTCCTATCAAGGTGCCATTGTGTGTTTGACTGTCAGAGTGAGTGTTTGCTTACTGTAGAGAAATGTGGTGCTCTTGGAAACTGTTGAACTGAGAGGATCTTAAAATGCTTATGAAACCATGAAATAGTCATGGAGCAAACAGGGTACAGCATTTCCCTGTGTAAACGTGTCCCAGCTGAAAAGGCATTTGTGGTTATGAGGCTGAAGAAGCGTGAAGCTGACAACCAGCTTGTGTTCAGTTTTTTGGGGAGCATTTAGTCTACCCCAGCTCTTTTGGAACTGTGTCAGTGTTTCTTTAGAGCCATCGGCCAGCCTTGGGGCAGCACTGGGCTTTTACCTCACTGAGGACCAAACTGAAGTAACAAAAAAGCACCTGAAGTTCCCCTTGCAGGTCTCCTGAGATGAGCTATGGAGTCTCTGCATTGCTGCTGAATGAACAGGTTCTCCCGGGCTTTGTCCCTTCAGCTTGTTCTGCACCTGGCGCTGTTTGGATTTAAGCTGAATGCCACAAAATTTGGGACTAACAGTGACTTCCTCAGGGTCCTCTGCCAGGGAAGCCCAGTGAATTGGTTTCCTGGGTGCAATGCTGTATTTTAAGCAAAATGACTTCAGTCTTTTCCACTTTTTATGTTGGATCATTCAACTGTAATTATTCTCCCTACTGATTGCATTAAATGATAAGAAACAACTTTTTGGGGTGGGCCCACACAGCAACCTGATAGCCTGCTCCCTGTGCTTAAAAAAAAAATTAAAAACTAGGCCTGAAACTTGCAACTTGTTTAATTAATAAATATTAATAAATTAATAAAAACTAATAAATCATGGTGCTGTTTTGAACAGGCTTTAAATACTGCCTTGAATCCATACAAATAGTTCAGTCAAGAAAATAGCAAAACTAATGCTAGGGCTGCTTTTATTTTTCCTAAATTTATTTTTATTCTAGTTTTTCCCTGTTATTTTTCTGTTTATTTCCTCCCTTTATTCATTTTCCCCCCTTTATTGATTTCCCCCCTTATTTACTTTTTCAGTGTTATTTATGTTTTCCCCTAAATTATTTCTTTTTCCCGTTGGTTTTTTCCTCCTTTCTTTCCCTTTGTTCCCCCCTCCTTGTTTTTCCACCTCCCATTGGTTTTTTTCTCTCCCCTTGTTCCCCCTGCGTTATTTTCCTTCCCTTTGTTTTCCCCTTATTTACTTATGTTCCCTCTTCTTTATTCATTTCCCGCAATCTATTTTCCAGTTCCATACTAATTTTCCCCAATTACATTTTCCCCCCTAATTTATTGATTTTCTCTCCTATTTATTTTTCTCTTCATTAATTCCCACCCCGCTTCTTTTGTCCTTTTTTTTTTGTTGTTGTTGTGTTTTTATTTAATTGTTTTTCCCTTGTCTATCTATTGGCGCGGAGTTTTTAATCTGTTTTCCGACCTCTATTTTCCCGTGTTTTCCCGCATCCCCAGCGTCCCCCATCCGCCGCTCCCGCCCCCGGGCCCGTGACGTCACAGGGCAGCCCCTCCTCGCGCCGCCTTTCCCCGTGTGGCGGCACCGCCCCTGTCCCCGTTCGCGC
>VXBT01000487.1:587499-647883 GCA_013400235.1 Oriolus oriolus
CCGGGGCGGGCGCGGCTCCACGTCAGCCATCGCCGGAGCGGCAGCGCCGCGGGCTCAGCTCCGCACCGGGACCGGCCCGACCCCACCGCCTAGTACGGAGCCGCACGGTCGGGCCGCGGCGGCCTCGGGGGGCCGGGGGGAAGGGGCAGGCACCGCACCTCCGCTGGGTGCCGCAGGCCCGAGGCCTCAGGACCCCGCCGGCATCTTGCCGGTGGCCCCCGGCAGGGCCCCGGGGGCGCGGGGCAGCTGTGGGAGGGTTTGTGGAGCGGAGAGGGCTGCGGGGCTGTGGGGCTCGGGGTTCGCTCGGGGGAAGGGCAGGCGGACGCGGGCACTGGGGGAAGTTTTGCCTCGTAGCTTAAAATGCCCGGGTTTGGGCTAGAAGTAGGAACTCGGGCATTAAGGGAGAAATACCCCTCAGCTGGCTCTAAATTTGTCGGGATTTTTTAGTAAACAGTTTTAGTACTCTGTATTGTAGTTGTGCATCAGTAAAACGGTGCATTCTTAGGGTTTTGGTTCGTAAGGTGCCCCCGTTCCTAAGGCTCCCCAGGGATGTAGGTGGCGAGCAGGCGTGGCTTTTGGTCTTCCTGGGCTCGGTAAACTCTGTAACTTTCGATTTCCTTGGGTGCCGAGGCTGTGGCACAGGTTGCCCAGAGAAGTTGGGGATAACCCATCCCTGGAAATGTTCAAGGCCAGGTTGGATGGGGCTCTGAGCAGCCTGCTCTGGCGGAAGGTGTGCCTGCTGATGGCACGGGGTTGGAATGAATTCATCTTTAAGGTCCCTTTCCAACCCGAACCATCCTGTGACTCGCCACAGGTGACGAAAATACTGTTGCTGGAAAGTTAAAACAGCACGTACGTATGTGTCCGTGTGGACTCTCAAAGATCAAACTGATTTCAGGTCTTGGTGCCTTGCAAGGAGGAAGATTTGGTGCCGGTTCTCCCTGCCAAGTCTCCCAGCTCCGTCTTTTTAGGAGGGTTGTTTTTTCATTGCTGCTTTTCAGAGCCCGAAGTACACTCATTTATCACACTTCAGAGACATGTTTGACCGTGATTTTGGAAATTTCTGCAGCTGAGGTCTTTGTATGAATAAAGATACCAGCCCTGCTTTCGCAAGGATTTGCTTTATGGTGTGTGTGAGCTGTTCTTGTGGGTGCAGGTACTGGCTGCAGAGCTTCGAGGCAGGAGCTCTGGGTGACATTTGAAAAGTAAGCAAAAAAGCTGCTGCTGGGGCAAGAAAATAGTTGGGAAGAACCTCTGAGATCACCGAATCCAACCTCTGACTGATCACCACCTTTGTCAACTAGAGCATGACACTGGGTGCCGCATCCAGTCATTTCTTGAACGAGTGGTTTATGTAGATATTTGCGAACAACGAGCTTGAGTGATCTAGTCCTTAAAATACAGAATTTATAATGGAAAGAGGAGTATTTCCTTAAAAATTTGTATTGCAATTATTTTTTGGGGTGATTGTTGTAGTGTTGATTGAGATGACTCGTTTTCTTGTGTGGAAAGAGGCAGCAGCCCAGGTTAGCACAACTTCCCTGCTCCCTGTTCTGTGTGAGGTTCTCTGCGTGCCCATTTGATGAGAAAAGGGAGTCTTAAGACTTCCAGAGAATTAATATCAATAAAAGCTAATTTATTTTGACACAATTTCTGCAGAAAGTACAAAATTGCTCATGTAATAAACAGTAAGAGTTTTCTTTTGCTGTGCTTGTCAGTGTAGTGTCATAGCATTAGCCAAGCAAGCTAAGCTTGAGCATTTTTCATTACTTAAGAAATAGAATAAAAAGGTTGATTTGATCCTAGATGTCTATTATATAAAGAATAAACAAACACGAGAATGAGGATTGATACAACAAAAAGGTCGATTTGATCCTAGATGTCTATTATATAAGGAAAAAACAAACATGAGAATGAGAATTGAGCTTAATTGCAAATTTTATTACCTGGACTGCCACGCACACATCAGCTTTGATAGATCTGTAGCCTTCTTGTCCTTTTTCACCATAAAAAGACTTGGTTTCCTCATTAGTGTCTAGTGGAGACAGTAGAGTTGAGCTGATATGATGATCCCTGGCCGGTAAAATGCTCCTCTCTCCATCACGTTGTCTTTTCTCCCATCCTTGGTTTCTGCTCTGTTGGATCTCGTGCTCGTCTTCAAAGCTTCCTTCATAGACTGATTCAACTTCTTAATCAAGTCAAGAACTTTATCTTTCTTTTTTTCTTTTTTCTGAGAAGTTTTTCAGCTGATTTTGCAGCTTGGGTCAGTTCACCTGGTGAGGCACACAAGCTGGGAAGGTAATGGGAATATACAGCCAGGATCAGGAGATGATTCTATGAGGGAGGAGCTGCTGCATCTGTTTCGTTTCAGTCAGGTGCCCTGTACACTTCTGTTATTCCCGACTGTGCCCAAAATGTTGGAAAGATTTTGTTCTTTTTTGGTTGTCTCTGAAAAATGTCATGCTCTTCATCTTTGCGATGCTAACAGGAATATTTTAGGGTAACAGCAAAGTGAGAAGGCTTTTGAACGTGGCTTTTCAAGAAACCCAGCATTGGCTTCAAGCCATCAAGTCAGTTGTGATAATGTTTTTGTGTTTGTTAAAATCTTTTAACTTCGAGATGGCTTTGTTTGCTTGGTTTTTAGGTTGTCTGACATTTGTGTGAAAATAATTCTTCCCTTGAGAGAACTCGTGTAACCAAGAGCCATGACTGCTGCAGAGAACGTGTGTTACACGTTGATCAATGTTCCCATGGATTCAGAGCCACCTTCTGAAATGAGCTTAAAAAATGACTTAGGCAAGTATTGACAGTGACTGAAGGATACTCCATCTTACCTGAATTATTCTCGCACTGTGCTTTTCCTAGAATTTTGTTTATGTTTTTTGACCTCAAGCAAGTCCATTTGATGTTTATTTTCTGTTGATTTTTGAAAGCTGTAGGTTCCTCTATGTGCTGTGTTTTGAGAAGCTTCAGGATATTATCTTATGTGCTTTGGTGTCCTCTCCAGTCTGTGCAAAATCTGAAATTTTTTTTTTTTTTGAGAGTTTTAAGTAATACCTGTTTGGGCTGAGGCAGATTTGAGCAGATTTTTTGGAATAAGCAGCAAATTGTGTTGTCACTTGTTCAGTGCACTGTGGAATGTGCTGGCCAAAACAGCAGTGTTAGTATCTGGTATATGTGTGACATCAGAGCACACTGCAGTATCCTGGTATAAGTTTAAGCATTGAAACAGCCTTGGAATTTGAACTCTTTCAATTCCAATGTATTGATCTCAGACTAAGTCTGAATTCCATGCTTATTTTTAAGTACCTCTTACTTCCTCTTTATCCTTTAATAGAAGTAAGGGCATGAGTTTTATTGATATGCACTATTTCACTCCTTTGGAGGGGTTTGTATCTTCTGACACTGAGGATCAATGTTCCTGTTAAACTAACTGTGACATGTCAGCCTGCCTCACTTCATTTCCTCCTCCTCTAGAAAAAGGAGATGTCAAGTTGAAGACGGAGGCCTTGAAGAAAGTAATCATTATGATTCTGAACGGTGAGAAGCTGCCTGGGCTCCTGATGACCATCATACGTTTTGTGCTGCCTCTCCAAGACCATACCATCAAAAAGCTGCTGCTTGTCTTTTGGGAGATCGTGCCGAAGACCACTCCAGATGGCAGGCTCCTGCAGGAAATGATCCTCGTGTGCGATGCGTACAGAAAGGTAGCCTCTTGTTTATTTCATTGGTTGTGTTCCCGTGCTGGATCTTTATAGAAGGGGTATCATTCTGTGTTATTGAATGAATATAAACATGGTTTATGCTCAGCATTTCTTTCCTAACAGTTGGGTCTCAGTGCTTCAGAGCTGGAGAACTGCAGACAGGCAGCAGACCTACTGCCAAGGAGGTTTTGTGTTCTTTTACTTTTACAACTTTACAAAAATTTAGTGCTCTTTGTTTCCATGTCAATGAACATTAAAGGTGAGGGGTAACATAATTGTCATCTTCAAGGTGTCTTGGGACAAGCCATGGGTCATAAAAGGACATTATTGTGGTGTATTTGGGAAACTCCTTCATAAAGATATTAAGGGCCTTCAACTTTGGGAATGGGTTGGAGACAGATGAGCTAATATGTACAATAAATTAGCATCCAATATGCAAGAATGCCCACAGGCTGAGCTTTCACAGCTGTGGTAATCAGAGAAAACAAATACAATCCAGAAAAAAAATCCTACAGGCTTTGTAAGTTCTACTGCTCAGAAATACATATTTTTAAATACTGTGGGGTAGCAGTGCTTTAGGAAAGCATTTCTTGAGAAGACAGTGGGGTGTCATCATGGATGTTGAGAACCTGTACCCGTGGGAAGGCTGCGCATGGGAGAAGGTGGCAAGTGCGTTCATCTGGGGAGTCTGTTATTTCAAATACGTTTCTTATTGGTTTTAGGATCTTCAGCACCCAAATGAGTTTATTCGAGGCTCCACTCTCCGTTTTCTCTGCAAGCTGAAGGAAGCAGAGCTGCTGGAGCCGTTGATGCCGGCCATCCGCGCGTGCCTGGAGCACCGGCACAGCTACGTGCGCAGGAACGCTGTCCTGGCCATTTACACCATCTACAGGTAAGTGCAGAAATGCACAAGACCAAGGCTGCCTTTAGTTTTTGAGGGCTCAAATATTTATCAGTCCCTGGTGTGATGTTTAGAATTTTTGTGTTTGTTTGCCTTTTCTCCTCTATCTAATGGGCATCCTGGAGTTCTACTCCTTACCAGTAGCTCTTTTAATTACAATTTTTTCTTGTAAAGGAACTTCGAACATCTTATACCTGATGCTCCTGAATTGATCCATGATTTCTTGGTGAATGAGAAAGATGCAAGCTGCAAAAGAAATGCATTTATGATGCTAATTCATGCAGATCAGGTAAAGATACCTGCCCTCAAAGTCATTTGGTGTAATAATTGTAATATGCTCGGTAACTAGCCAGTAGTTTGTTGGTAGTATAAATTACTTGTGGGATACTTGGTACTGTTAATGTAGGTCTTTAGTGTTCTCTTTATTTTAAAGGAGAACTACTCTCTTTGGTGAAGGTGCTGAAAAATGTGAGCATAACCACACTGAGAAGCGCTCTATTATCTACTGTCCTAAAGCTTTTGTAGTTGTATAAGAAAGAAATGGCAGGTTTTGTTTAGTGTTTTGGATTATTTGCTCTACAGGCAATTGTCTTTTGTGCCTATTTACCATTATTTTGTCTCTCTTTTTGCCCTCTATAGACACGATGGATTATTTTGCTCTTCAGGTCCACAGTGTTTTCCTAAATTGTTGAAGTGTTGCATAAAGGCTGTTTCATATTTTGATTTTTAGAATGTGTTTTGATTTAAAATTCAACAGAGTGAGCAAACTCTGAATAATGTAAAATAATTTATCTTCTATTTGCATAGGATCGAGCTTTGGATTATTTGAGTACCTGTATTGACCAAGTGCAGACCTTTGGTGACATCCTGCAGTTGGTTATTGTTGAACTAATTTACAAGGTAAAAGGGAAATATTGTGGCACATCTAAAATAAATGCACATGTTGGATTATATTAGACTGTTTTTTAAAAGGGATAGACTGTTGCTGGAAAAGGCATCGTAGCTGCCTTCTAGTCCATGTCAGGAACATGTCATTGCTTAATACAGCTGAATGAGATTTGTCTCTTGAAATGATAAAGAGCTCAATTGTGCACAGTGTAGGGCAATATGTTTCACATGATTTGCTGTGATGGGGACTGTGTTATCAGACTGATCTTCATGGGCATGAGCAGGGCATCTCTTACAGAAGCGGGTAGAGGCTCTGCCCTTCCTTTTGATGGGAGATTTTAAGACGGAAGCATAGCTCAGAGTTGTTGAGAACAGGCTTTGAAGAGCTGTTGTAATTAGATTTTTACAGCTGTGAATGGCACTTCCTGTCACCAGAAAAGGTTGTCACTTTTTGCTTGATTTTCTCCTCTCTGTTAAGATAGTGGAGCAGGTGAGCTGTAGGATTGCTCTTTTCTTTGTGTGCCAACTGTGGTTCATTCTTTTATCGAGGTCTGTCACGCGAATCCATCCGAGAGAGCTCGGTTCATTCGCTGCATCTACAACCTCCTGCAGTCCTCGAGTCCTGCAGTGAAGTATGAGGCTGCAGGTACTCTGGTCACACTCTCCAGTGCACCCACAGCAATCAAGGTATGAAAGTGAGGGTTTCAGCTCTTCAGTAGCTTCTAATGCCCTGAAATGACCACTGTGTGCTGCATGTCGATACTTTGAAGGAGTGAAGGGTTTGGTAATATGGGCTGTGCAACACTTCTCTTGTGAAACACTATCTTAAAGCATTTCAGACCAGGGTGGAAGCATAAAGCAATGAAGATTCATGTTGTTTACTGATTGACCTGGGGTTCTTAATTTTGTGTTTGTACAGCTGATTATTAAAGATCACTTAGAAATTTTGAGCTTGTATGGAAATTTCGAAGATAGGTTATGCACAGATTTAAGGCACTGTAAATAGTAGTTTCCAAAGGTCAGGGGAAGTATGAATTCCAACATTCTTGGTTTGGCATACTCATTTTTGTTGAATAGACATACTGTACATGGAAGCTGTCATTAAAACCATATCTGGATAGGCTAACACTGCCAGCTCTGAACCACTGAAGCTGGTTTTCATGCCCTGTTGCATATTTCACAGCTGACCCAAAGGATGTCAGATAATCTATCTTGCATCTTTCTTTGAATTTGAAATCAAGTCTATGTATTGTAAATTGATGCCATTGTGAACCTTCCTATGTGATTTTTGAACATGGTGGTAGGATTGATTTATAATGGACCAAAAAATTTTACAGTCTGTTTATCAGGTTAATTTCTGTGCCAGCTCTGAGTAGCTGCTTCAATAGTAAAATAGAAGGAGTCTTTTCCTCAATTTCAGAAATTTTCCAGTTTCTCCTCTTTATTACTTAAAAGATGGTTTTGATCCTTTTAATTTTAGGCTGCTGCCCAATGCTACATAGATTTGATTATTAAAGAAAGTGATAATAATGTGAAACTGATTGTCTTGGATCGCTTGATTGAGTTAAAGGAGCATCCCTCCCACGAACGAGTGTTGCAGGTATGTGAACTGTCTCTTTTCCTGTGAGCCTTAGGAAAGAAAAGCCTTCAATAACAGAGCTTCCAGGTTCTTGCAGTGTATGCAGAAAAGTACTTCTGAAGTTTCAATTTTCTGTTGGTATGTTTTTGGTCAAAACATATTGGATGGACTTTTATGTTTATGACTTGCTGCTTTTATTGTCTGCTTGAGAATTAACAATGACAAATGCTGTCCTGGTTGTAAGGTTTAATGATATAGCTGCATGGGAGACTTCTGTGTAAATGGAGAATGTATTAAATGAACACTGAGAAGTTCTAATGCCAGTTGCTTGCTTGTCAGTAGATCGTATATTGTCCAGAAAGGCTTTGAAAATCACTGAGGACTGAAAACTAGAGCTGTATGAAAAGGAAGTAATTTAAAACAGCAAAGTACTTATTTTGCTATTGTTTCAGGATCTAGTTATGGACATCCTCAGAGTATTGAGTACCCCAGATCTAGAAGTGCGCAAAAAAACCCTTCAGCTGGCTCTGGATCTTGTGTCTTCAAGAAATGTGGAGGAGGTAAATTACATGTACTTTTGATTCATTACACTGTTTTCTTTCTTTTGAAAAATGTCACTTTTTAAAAATTTTATTGGCTCTTTTCTGCAGCTTGTGATTGTTCTGAAGAAGGAAGTGATTAAAACTAATAATGTGACAGAGCATGAAGATACAGACAAGTACAGACAGCTCCTGGTTCGGACACTGCATTCTTGTAGTGTTCGCTTCCCAGACATGGCTGCAAATGTTATTCCAGTGGTATGCAAATGTTTCATTATATTGCCATTAAATGTGTTATACCCAACACCTGCAGAATTGCTGAAGCTGAGGTGTTCCTAATAGTGGCCTCACAGAAGCAATGCTATTTTTAATTCCTAAAGAAACATAGGACTTTTGATGCTGTAATTATTTGTCTTCTGAGACTGTTTTTAAATGTTTTTGAAGAACATGGGCTGAAGAGGACCTTTAAAAGTGCAATAGTTCTTATCACTAGAAAAAGAATTTGGGGTTATGGTAATTGGTACTTGTTTGGAATGTACTTAAGGTTGTTTGACTTCAGTTTTGCTCCATGAGAGATACATGAGCAATTTGATTTTTCTGAAAATAGAAGGGAAGTATTGTACAAGCTTATGTGTGCTGCTGTTTGTGCTGATGTTCACTCTTCTGTGGCAGCTGATGGAGTTCCTTAGTGATAACAACGAAGCAGCAGCCGCTGATGTCCTGGAGTTTGTGCGAGAAGCGATCCAGAGATTTGATAACCTCAGACCTCTCATTGTTGAGAAGATGCTCGAAGTCTTTCACGCTATTAAATCTGTCAAGTGAGTCCAATATATGATATCACACAGGCTTTGGAGCACCTGGTGGCTCAACTGCATTGAATGTACCATTTAATTGTCATTAAATATGTACCAAAATCCATGTGACCTACACAGAGAGTGACCGAAGCTGAGATATTTCAGGGTAGAGGATTTCTAGGTACAACTTTCTTCTTGCCTACTTGTACAAGAGATGAATTAGGTGTTTGTTGCATTGAATAAAGAAAATAAATTCAATTTTAATTTCGGTAATGCAGTTGATAATTGTATTTCCACTTGCTAGGAAATAGCGTTGTTGATGAAAGCCAACCATAAAGTCATATATTTGTTAAAACAGAATTCCTAAGGAATTTGCACTTGTAGGCAACTGGAAATACCGTACATTTATTAGAAAACCCAATCTAAGACAGACTGAGCTTTACAAACTATAAAGCTGTTTTAGTACCTTTCAGGGCTCTAAAAACTTATCTTACTGATGGATCTGTAAAGGTTAAGTAATATGAGAATTTCTCTGTATCAGTAGAGCATTCTGTCATTCTCCTAATACACAGAAAACTCTGAATCCCATCTCCATTGTAATCTCATTAAATGGAAAAAGAAAACCTCTGAAGCTTTGCTATTCTTTTCATAATCTTCATTCTTGTTCTGGTTTTTCGTTTTCTTCTGTATAATGGAAAAATTAGTTTGTCTCAGTTAAATGGAGAATTTAGAGCTGACTTTATTCACATGCAGTAGAGTATTTCATTATGATCACAATGAAATTTAATTTTGTGTATGTCAGGATTAACACAGATGGAAATAAATTTGTAGCAGGGAATATATCTAATTTGATGTACTCGTTCATGAGTTTACTGAGGCTGAAAGGATAATTGCTTTTGATTTAACCTGCTTTTGTCAGTTGTGTCTTTTTGAATTTGTCAAGACTGGCCTTTACCACCTGACCATAAATCAGTTTTCTTGGTGCTAGTTTGAGTATATCTTGAAAGCATGATTTAAATTACTGCTCTTGGTTTAGGATTTATCGAGGAGCGTTATGGATCCTGGGAGAATATTGCAGCACAAAGGAGGATATACAAAGTGTAATGACAGAGGTTCGCAGATCACTCGGAGAGGTGTGTGTACTTTGGGATTTTTGTGTTTACTGGCTCTTTGTAGTTTTTCCTGCCATTGTGCACTGGGTTTTCTAAGAAAAAGGTATTTTAGAAAGATCAGGGAACATGCAACAGTGGTTTGAAGACTTGTGGTGTGTAATGGCATGTGCACAGGAAACCTTAAGTGAAAAGCAGTCAGGGTTTTGCTTTCGTCATTCATTTTTTTCAAGAAGCGTACTTGAGCTGAGAATAAATGGTATCTATTAAGAGAACAGTTGAGAAATTCCTTATTTCAGAAAATTATGGCAAATTGGAAAATTATGATTTCATATATCCAGTAGCAAAGAAAGCGTGTTAGTTCTGGGTTGTTCTGAGAGAAAGACTTCTCTGACAAAACCTAATGCATCAATATGAGCTTTATTGCATATATGGGAAGCTTCTGTATGTATTTCAACATCTGCTTATCCCCTCAAATTCTCCCCAAAGCTGTAGTTACTGTAGTTGACCTTTTGCGTATAAAAACTTAAGTAATGTAGGTCATTTTTATTAAAACCTTCCGCAGAACGAAACTGCATCTTTTTTAATTGTAACAGTCGCTTCCTACTCATTTCTAGATCCCAATAGTAGAATCTGAAATCAAGAAAGAAGCTGGTGAGCTCAAACCTGAGGAAGAGGTGTCTGTGGGTCCAGCCCAAAAATTAGTGACAGAAATGGGCACTTACGCAACACAAAGTGCTCTTAGCAGTTCCCGACCTGCCAAAAAGGAAGAAGACAGGTATTTGTGATTTCATGCTTGGCCAGGAGTGACTTGGTTAATTTTTATCTTCTTTTATTTGAGTGGTATTATCACTCATACAGAGTTCAGTGGTTGAAGGAATTTCCTGTTTTAAGGTATTATCTCAACTAGATAGTATCCAATAGGAAGTTGCCAAATTGCTTAGGATTTAGTAATCAAAATTTTCTGCATAAATAAGAACTTTATTAATTATGATGTCATAAATTCTGTTTGATTTTTTTTAATATATAAAGCTCTCTCACAATTTTAGTTGGATACAGAGATGTTGTCTTTAGATGAAAACATTTTCTTCCCTTGATACCACCTTGCACTACTGCACTTCTCTCTCCCTAGTCCATGTGGAAATGACTGTGTGACTTGTGAAAATCCCTATATCTGGAAAATTACTTTGAGAAGGAAAAATCCCAGCCTTGTGAGGTGTTTCAAGCTTGTTTTGCTTGTACAATGTGAAAGTTAAGGTATCAAGAGAAGTAGGCTGAAAATTGTCATCCAAAAGTAGTTTTCTGAGGATCATTTGTCTTTGCAGACCTCCCTTACGAGGATTCCTGCTGGATGGAGACTTCTTTGTTGCAGCTTCCCTTGCTACAACTTTAACCAAGATTGCTTTACGTTATGTGTCCCTAGTTCAGGAAAAGAAGAAACAAAATGTGAGTCATCTCTCGTGTTTTCACATTCAAGGAAGAGCTGCTTGTTGCCTCTTTTCTTTTAAACAGATGCAAAATGGGTTAAGTCCAAAGTGAAGTGCCAGTTATGTGATTGGATAATAATGATAGTTTGGGTCACAAACAGGACCTGCTGCTTTCCAGCCACTCTATCTAGACAGTCTCTAAATCGTTCTGCTTGGTTTCAGATAACAAGTACTAACTAACTTGCTTACTAAAAAACTAAGTAATCTGTTCAGAGATGTTTTGATTAATAGGCACCTTTTTTAATTAAGTCAGAAGCAAACATTTCTTTAAAGCTGTGGAAAATGCAATAACCTTCTTCCATTCTCTTTTCTTTGTCCTCCTTCTCAGTCCTTTAATGCTGAGGCTATGCTACTGATGGCCACTATTCTCCATTTGGGAAAGTCTTCTCTTCCCAAGAAGCCAATTACAGATGATGATGTGGATCGTATTTCGTTGTGTCTGAAAGTGTTGTCAGAGTGTTCTCCTCTCATGAATGACATTTTCAACAAAGAATGCAGGCAGTCCCTCTCTCATATGCTGTCAGCCAAGCTAGAAGAGGAGAAACTTTCCCAGAAGGTGAGCTATTATAAGTGTGTAACCATAAACACTTGGAGTTTTTTACAGATATTCACATCCAAGCTGGTCCCAGAAATTCATCATTTGACTCTGTGTAGTTCAGCTGTTATTTGATTGTGTTTCTATGCTAAGGAATGGAATTCACTGTGAATTCTCGAATTATTCTCTTCCTGCAGAAAGAATCTGAGAAGAGGAATGTGACGATTCAGCCAGATGATCCCATTTCCTTCATGCAGCTTACTGCTAAAAATGAAATGAGCTCAAAAGAAGACCAGTTCCAGCTTAGCCTTCTTGCAGCAATGGGAAACACACAGAGGAAAGAGGCTGCTGATCCTCTTGCTTCCAAACTTAATAAGGTAGTGGGAAATCAGTGTTTTAATTATATACATGAGATCACTTTGGGAATTGCAGACTGGAACTGATGAACCAGACTATGCTGGTTGATTGGGAAGACCCAGGTATATCCTGGTTGAGATCAGGGGAAAAAGAAAAGCACTTGTGCTTATAGTTGTTACCTTCTCAAATGGCAGAGGGGAAGAACAAGGAGGAGACTTGGAGAGTGCTGAGCTAGTGCAATATGGAGAAGAAATTAGGGTTTGCTGGCTTGAAGATCCCAATAAAGTTTACGGGGAAGGGAGCAAGGATGCCAGAAGTGATTAAGATCCCCTTTCTTTGGCTGCTGTATCCTATTGCCAAATACAGTGAATCCTTATTTCACTCTTAATGCCTTTTTTGTCCTGCTGATTACCAGGACCTGCAGGGGAGGTTTAAAGAGAAGAAATCACTTGATTGATTCATTAGTTAAAAGTTAAACCCCCAGACTTTTAAAGATAGGATAAATTCCTTTTGATGTTCCAAATTACCTTTTCATTTTAAGTCAGCGTTTCCTTGTCCTGCTGATCATCTTAAGAATAAATGGCATTGCAGTTCATGTTTTAAGAACTTGTCAGTTCAGAATATGTTTCATCTGGAGAGGTTTTATAATGGTACTGTGTATGCAGAAGGACATGTGAAGGAAGGCTGCTTGTTTTGGAGCCTCATATTAAAGAATAATCGATTTAAGTGTATTTTATTCTTATTTTTTGTCATTGTTTGACATGATTCTGTGTTTTAAACTGCTTTCTGAGAAGGCAAATCCCTTGACTTGTG
This sequence comes from Oriolus oriolus, assembly GCA_013400235.1. Taxonomy (NCBI): domain Eukaryota; kingdom Metazoa; phylum Chordata; class Aves; order Passeriformes; family Corvidae; genus Oriolus; species Oriolus oriolus. Next base: position 600,206 of record VXBT01000487.1, read on the forward strand.
TCACAGGTTACTCAGCTGACAGGTTTCTCAGATCCTGTGTATGCAGAAGCCTACGTGCACGTCAATCAGTACGACATTGTGCTGGACGTGCTTGTGGTCAACCAGACCAGTGACACTCTGCAGAACTGCACCCTGGAGCTGGCCACGCTGGGTAAGGAGGGCTGGACTGCTGCAAACAAAGCAGCTCTGAGGTTTTGGGCATTGGGCTGTAAGGAATTCCTGAAACACTTCCGAAGTGATGCCAGTTCGTTGCTGTTTCGAATGTATGTTTTTGAAGGCCTTTAAAAATACACTTTTTTTAATATATTTGGTGGAAGGTCTTGTATGTACTGACACTGAAAATGCTATCTGATGATGTAAACCATAGTCCGATTTTTGTCACTAAAAACAGTGTTCCATTTCCCGTTCTCCTTTTTTCCTGAAGTATAGGCAGGTTTTTTGATGTACTTGTTCTCCATTGTGCTGCTACCATAGACAGGAGAATAAAATAGGTCAAGATCCCAACTGGTATGGAGCAGAAAGCCATCTGCCCTAGGTGGTTTTTGCACTCAGCCTGAAGTACTTAAGTGTTGCGTTTACTCAGCTGAAACCATTCCCTGTACCAACAGCTGTACCAGAGAGTCGTGCTTGAACAATGCTGAGGCTTCATTAACTTCTCTTAGAGGAGTCACTGGAGCAGATAATTCAAGAACAGTAACCAGTTTCTTATTAGTTGTCCTCTGCTTTGGCAGTCAGGAGCTGAAATACATTTACAATATGCTAGGAGAACTCATGTACTTTCCACTATTGTAAATATGACTGGAGGGGCATAACCTTTCTCCTAAAATGTAAATCATTTGATGGGACTAATGATGGAAATAAATAAAATGGATGCATTGTTGAATAGGTTGTATTTTTCTATTTGTCAGCTCAGTAAAGTGGAATTCTGTATTTCCCAGCTGATGTACTGCAAGAGCTGACTTGAGGCATCACTCCTGTGTGTAGAGCTCATGCTGTTCATGCTGTGTTCTCAAATTGCAGTTTAATAGAATTAAGGAGTCTTTACAGTTGCTTGCTGAAGGATTAGTAAAAATGCATCCCTTATTGTTTCCTTGGAGCAATTATATTCAGAATCAAGAGCTTTGACCTGTTTATAAATAGCTTAGTGCCTGTAGTGCTGGACTTTGTACTTTGGGTTTGAGGCAGTTGACTATAAGGTTAGGTCTTTTGATGTTGTCAGTGATTAAAACACAAGGTAGATTTAACCATTTCCTTCTTAAATAATTAATACCAAAGCCCATTTAAGTCAGTATTTACACTTGTTTTCGGGGGGGTTTGGGTGAACACAGCAATATTTTAACTGAAATTTGTATGTAATGTAATTTATCTTGCAACTGGAAAACTATAAAAAAGGAACAACCAATTCCAAATCAATAGATATCTTTGTGGTGGTGTTTAGTGCAGCTCTATAGATACAAGAATGGAATGACAAGAAAACAAAAAGGTGTTGTTCCAAAAGCTAAGCTCATTCTGTACTGCTGATGTTCCCTGATTCCCGTCTCCCAATTTCTTTACACAGGTGACTTGAAACTTGTGGAAAAACCATCTCCTCTGACACTTGCTCCACATGATTTTGCAAACATTAAAGCTAATGTCAAAGTTGCTTCAACAGAAAATGGAATCATTTTTGGTAACGTTGGTAAGCAAACAATCTAGCGTGCAAAATTAACGTGAACGTGCTGCATTTTTAACTGCTTAATGAGCTCAAAAATAAGTAAAACACTTCATATTGGGAGAAAAAAAATCAAATTACAGTGTAAGAATGTTTTGTGATGATTTAAAAAAATCTATATCACTGTTACTTAAAACCATCGTAGAATGTGCTACCTTTAGGATGATTGTAAGCATGAGATTGAGCAAGGGTTGACTGTTGTTAACTGGCAGGTGGTAACTCAGCACCCTTATTAAGTGCAAATTCACTTTTTGAAACATTCAGGTGGTTTTGTGTGTTCTCTTGCAGTGTATGATGTCTCTGGAGCAGCCAGCGACAGAAACTGTGTGGTTCTCAGTGATATTCACATCGACATCATGGATTACATCCAGCCTGCTTCCTGTACAGATGCTGAGTTCAGACAGATGTGGGCAGAATTTGAGTGGGAAAACAAAGTTAGTTTTGTTTTTTGTGTGTTACTTTGTTGATGAGGTGCAATCCTGTCTCTTGTTCTACAGCAGCTCGTTACAGCAGCATTATCTATTGCCACATAAACCTCATTCACCATCCTCATTGGATGTTTGCCTCAAGTAGTTTATTCTCTTACAGCTATCTTACCAGTTTCACAAGCTTAGCAATGCAGTAACTGGGTTTTTGGCTTGCAAAAAAGGTTGTGTGCATTGAGCTTTACCTCCTGCATGGAAGCTGTCCAAACTGACTGGTGATTGTTGTGTATTTTGGCTCAAAGGTGAGATGGGAACAAGTGTAAGTTTATGCTGAGGCCGCAGAATTACTCATGCTGCTCCGCCTCTCCAGTTCTGAATCATTGTCTCATGGGTGGCAAGGCACCTTTTAAAGGTCATTTAGTCCAGCCTCTTGCCAGGGGAGCAGGAACATCTTTTCTTTCACCTTGCTACTTTACAGTACAGCTGTAGCATAAAGCTCTGGGTGCTGTGTGAGACCAGCAAGACAGTGGGTACACTTCATCACAATTGAGTTCAACCAAACCCAAAGAAAAGGTTTAAGGGAGATCATATAATATAATATAAGGACAGAGTAGAAACATTTAACCAGAATGGGAGATATTTTACATGAACTGTAGCCTTGTTTCGTACATAGGTATGCTCACTTGTGATTAGATGTAAATGTCTCAGGGGGAACTTGTGCACAATAAATTGTAATAACATGGTATATAAAGCCTTAGCAGTTTGTAATCTCCTTCTAAGAGATACGTTAAAAAACAATTTAAACGAGGCCCATAATATGCAGTATGATAAAGCCAAGGCAGCCCAGAGAGCTTTGTTGCTAGGAGGGGAAGGTGAGAATAATCTTTATCACTGGTTAAAAGCAAACTTTGGACTAGATACTGCTTTTTCTTGTTCTGGCAATGTGTAAGCTGTATTCAGACAAAGAGTCCACTGCTGTACAGAATCCACATGTTCAACAGATTATCATATTCGTCCAATACATTTTAGAAATCATGGTTATAGCATGAAATTCTCCATCTTTAACAAGTGGATGGCAGGAGGGCAGGACTTCCTATGATGCCACCACATAGTGGGAAGTGCAGTCAGCTTACTAAGAGTGCTGTTCCTCAAGGAGGAACACAGAAGTGATCTCCTTTATAGAGCCCTGAAGAAGAGATTTCAGAAATACCTGAAAAGGTATTGAGGTGCTAATTAAAGTAATTGCCTTTTTTTTTCCTTCTTGAAGGTAACAGTGAATACAAATATCATTGATTTAAATGAATACTTACAGCACATACTGAAGTCAACCAATATGAAATGCCTGACTCCAGAGAAGGTGAGCTATTTCTTGAAGATTTTTAGATACCTTTTTGAGTTCCTGTACTTTATTGTTTAATTTGGTCAGCATTTGTTATTAATATAACTGCTTACAATATGAAATAGTACATATACCTCAAGGTTTTTAAATGTGGTGTGAAATGAGTAAAAGCAAATAAACGTTATCAAAATTCTCTGTTGTCCCAAGTTGGAAAATAAGAATGTACATTTTAATTCATAGCAGCTAAGCTGTAGTATAGACTTGATGGGACCATCTGTTTATATAAAGGGATTTTTTTAGTAGCTCCATATTTCTTTATTCTCTGTCAAAACTTACCTTTCTTTTGCCATTTTAGCCTTTTTGTTGTAAAGCAAAATAAATAGCTACTTGCTGTTAAGATGTAGCATGTATGATAGCTATTAGCTAATACGTGTATAGTAGCCAAATTAAGTATAGTAGCTATTTAGCTTCTTTGCCATTTCGCTGTTGGTTAAAACAAACCATGAAATGCTCTCCTGCCTTGTCTTGATGAATTCTATAGACTGCATAATTTCCAATATTAATATTAGGAAAAGGCCGCTGCTGTTTCCCATGTTTCCCAGTGCATGATTCCCATGTTACAAAACATTGCACATGAAGAAAGAAGTTTAAACGTGATCCATTGACAACTGCCTAGCTAACTTAGTGTGAACTAAACTGTATTTAGACAATTTTGGCCTTTTAAAAGAGTTCCCCTGTGCTTTCCGTAGGCTCTGTCAGGCTATTGTGGCTTTATGGCGGCCAATCTCTACGCCCGTTCCATATTCGGAGAAGATGCCCTGGCCAATGTGAGCATTGAGAAGCCGATTCACCTGGGGCCGGAGGCGCCTGTCACGGGTCACATACGGATCCGGGCCAAGAGCCAGGTAACGGGCCTTGCCATCCACGGCATTTTTAGCAGAATGTACCAAGCACTCTTAAAAATTGATGGATTTTTTTACAATCTTTTCTGCTGGTGTGTTACCATAAAATAGGCTTTTGCGCCAAGATTGCCCGGTTTTGTCCAGAGTGCTGCAAATAGGATGGTATATTTTATTTGCTTTTAAATAAAGAGCAAATATGCCCCAGGGTTGCATGATGTTTTTCCTACCAAATTACACATTTCAGTGTCACACAACAAGGAAATTTTATGCATGTGATTGCTGTTCACTGATTCTTTTTAAAAACAACGAAACAAACCCCAGGTTTTTTAGTAGGAATATTTTCTGTAGGTGTATGAGTCTGCTTTGGATTTTAAAATTTCTGCCTCCCAACTAAAAAGAAAGAATGTGATTTTGAATAAATGAAGTAAAAAAACCAATGTACAATAGAAGTATTTTAAACAGTGTACAGTAAAGGAGTACCTGAGAGTTTTCACATTCAAACCATTTAGTTTATGTGATGTCACTGTAAAGATTTTTGGTTTAAATTAAAGTTTCTGATATGTTGCAGTGCCATTTTTACATAAGACTGCATTCAGTTACATGTGCCGGCATGGTTTCATCTTGAAATCATCGTGCTATTGAATATGTGGATTTATTCATGCAGTTTCTTTTGAGAGTTCCTCAGTTTCTGTGCAATATTAATATGGCTGTGTGATAAAATTATTTTCCATAGCCTTGGTGCCATGAGTTTGCTGGTATCAGCACTGGGACTTTCAACAGCTGAGTTTCAGTAACTGGACTGGCAGTTTTAATTTCTCCCTTGGCAGTCCTCTTTCAATTGGTGGGAGGTCAAAATTGGTTTTATTCTTCTGCTTTTCATGTTGATAACACATGTAACAGTTGCCAGCTCAATTAAGTTTCATTGTTTCAATAATATACGTAGACCTAACCTTTACCTGGTGCTGAGGAAGTGACTGCTATGACATGTACAAAGAAGTGAACAGCTAGAAATTTCCCTGCCGCTAACTTCATAGATTTCTATATATGGAACTTCCATTCTAATGTAGAAGTTATTTTCAACTGAAGTATTTGTGTCGTGATTGTTGTCTTTCTTTTCCTTACAGGGAATGGCCCTGAGTCTTGGAGATAAGATCAATCTGTCTCAGAAGAAGTCAAGTTTATAAATTTTACCTAATGTCTTTTCAGGTCTTTTACAATTTAACCTTAGGTATGTGGCTTTTGGGATCCAGAACATCTTATATTCTTCAGTGTTCTGTAATTGTAGAAGCCAAGCTTTTGAGCTGAAAGCATTCCAGCAGATAATTTATAGGTTCTCCATGATTGATATTGAGCAAAATTTTAAATCTCCAGGGTTTTTTTCTTCTTTGTCCTGGAAGTCATGTTTTCTTTGTCTCTAATATATACTGATGCTCACAGTACAATAAACAAATTATGCCAGTACTGTTTTGTCTGCAAATTATAATCTCTGTGCTATCTGCTCAGTATTGAATATCTGTCCAGGGGTATTTCGATACTCTGAGAAAGCTGGAGTCTGTAGTAGCTTAAGTGTTTACAATAATGACTAGGCCTGAATTTGTGAATGTGTGATCATGATTCTTAAAATACTCTGGTATACCTAGGAGAATATAAATTTGCTAGCTAAATTAAAGGCTGTATATTCTAGATGGTAATGTAATCACTTGGCACAGACAAGCTTGTAGTACCAGAAAAGAGACTGTCAAAATTCAGCTCTTCCCAGCAAGTTGTAGAACCTTAAAACTTTGTTTTTGAAGTGCTTTCCTGATGGTGTTTTCCTGAGTAACATAATATTGCTGGTGGTGTTCTTATTTTTCAGTTAATGTGGAAAAGAGAGCCAAGTGCAGTGTCAAAGCTGTAGCAGCATAAGCAGTTTTTCAGTGAATGCAGCCATTAGCCACGTGTGTGAGCTCAGGAAGGAAAGATTCAGACTCATTATGAGCTTGCAGTGAATTGAACTAAGTTGAAAAGGAAGAGTTGTGAGTGGAGGTCAGATCAGGATGTTGAAGTGAGTTAACACCATTTGGCTACTAAACCTTATGCAAATTAGCAGTGGATTAAAACATACAACCATTAGGTTGAAAATACTGTCAGCTGAATCTATTCTGCATTAAGTCTGAATTTGTTAAATTGTTGCAAGCTATTTCTTCTACAGAAGAGTGTCCAGAGCCAGCAGTACTTTTCCAGTTGGCTGAAAGTCCTGCTGCTGGATTTCCACAGCTATGATCTGCTCCAGAAGGACAGAAGAGACTATTCCAAGTAGCTGATTCCCAAAACATTTAATGCCTTAGTGATGGAAATACCTTTTTTCATTCTGAATAACCACAAAGAGCACACATGTAAATCCTGAAATGAAATAGTCTGGCCTGCTGTATTTTGTCTGGCTAAAGGATGGCCCTAGAAGTGCAATGCAAAACCTGAGCACGGTTTTGCTGAATGACCTGTTTGTTTTGCATGTTTTGAAATCCCTGTTTGGTTCTGCCATTATTTTGGTTGTTAATGAAAGCTCCAGCTCGTGTATAACATGATAGCAGCAAGAGCTGAAGCTCTGATTATGTAGGGCTGCCTTGATAATGTCCTTATGTCTCTGCATGATCCCACAGCAGTTGTATTCTCTTTCTAGGAAGTTATGCCAGATTCACAAGGATATAGTAGAGATAATCAAATTGTGATCTGAACTGCTTAATACTTCATAATTTGGAGGTGAGGGGTGGTGATGGGAGAAAAGCATTAGGAGTGTGATCTATGGGAGCTCCTGTGAAATTCCATGGATATCAGTATGCTGCTTTGGGGCAGGTGTGGGGGATCTCATTCTGCAATCACTTAAAGCCAAACCAAGATAAAAGAAAATCCTAGGAGTCCAATGGGTGGTTTCATCTCTCCATGAAGACACTGTGAGTTGTAAGACACCAACAGAGACTGAGTCATAGCTCTGTGTGTACTGGCTGGTTTGGATGGGATGGATTTGCTGACCACAGCCAAGGAAAGGATGTTATTGGAGAAGGATAATGACTTCCAGTATGTGTTATCCAAGCCATGTTTCAGTCACAATCTACTCTCCTCATTGGAGAGCAGAAAAACACCCTGGCACGTGCAGACATCCGTATTTCAAGTGGCTCTTAGTCAGCTGAGAGGGGAGCATAGTTTTGTCCAGGATATTTTTTACTATCAGGATTTTATGGAAGGACATGGAAACACCTGTGCAGCAGAAGCTGCCATGACTTTAGGATTCCTTTTCCACCTGCCATGCTTATCAGTAGCTCTCCTGCAGTTCTTGTACAGATGTTCTCATTGATGGCGTGCATTTTCTCAGTAGCCTGAACACTAAAAAATGTTAGATCTGTGTTTCATGTCTATACTTCAGAGATGAAATTCTCTTCTTTTATACATCCATCCTATTGTGTTCTGGCTAAGCTTTTGCTCATCAGCTCAGATAAGAAACTGATTCTGGTCCTGTACATATGAAGGAATATCTTGCACAGACCATCTTTCTTCAGGATCCACTTGCAGCCTTTTCATTGCAGTAAAAGCTGATGTACAGCTGTGGCTCTGAATTGTTCCAGACTTGGTACCAGGAGCTTGCTATAACCTGTTTCCTGCACAGCAGTGTGTATTGCATACGCTGTGCTTGGGTTAAGGGAGTGTTATTCCACTGCTCTGGTTTCAGAAACTTCGATAAGAACAGGAGTAAATTACCAGGAGGAGTAAATGGAGCAAGAAAGCTTGCTGCTTTTCCATTAAAAGTTTTAGAAAGCCATTGCAGAATGCAGTGCTGGCATTGCAGGAAGCCAGTTTCTCCTATGCCCCTGCTTCTGATGTCCCTGCTGCCAGGAATCAGGGCCAGGTATCTTTATTCAGGGCCTCATGAGGATTTGTACTTATGTCTTATTTAGATGATAACATGAGAAGCAGGAATGTTTATCTGAGGGCGGGCAGATGTGGGCAGCTTCTTTGGAAGTGGAAGGACTCATCCTAAGAAAGCATGAATAGGGAGACTGGATTTATAGAAACTTTATAGGTAATGTAAAAAAATAAATTAAAAATCAGGCCATAGAAGAACTTTATTTGTATGCTGACCTTCAGGAAGATTTATGAGAGGTTCTGTAGAGGCAGCTTTGTGCACCTCTGAGAAATGTGAAGTCTTGTGTGAGGTATTTGCTCTGTATTGTGTGCTTTTTGGCACAAAACTGCAACTGAAAGACTCAGTCACTTAATCCTGTTAGCAGCACCCCAGCACAAATTTAAGGCATTTTATAAGTTCTTCAAAGTTTTCTTGTGTTGTTACACCAGGGGGTGCTGTCTTGCAACTGATAAATTTTGGGAGGTTGTTTTTTGTTGTCTTTTTTTAAAGTGTTAAGGAAGAAAGTAAAGGATCTGGTTTTGCAGAGATGTGCTGCAAATTTTGTCATATGAGCAGTAGAAAGTAATTTTGGCCCACTCTTGGGGTCACTTTCCGTTGGTTTTTGTATATTTTTAGGTTGCCTAGCTAAATGTAAGCAGTGCACAGCAATTCACAGCTCAGATTACTAATACAGTACATCTGTTCAAACATTGCCATTTCTCTAGAGATTTTACTTTTCTAAAGCACAGTGAGATAGATTTGGCTGTATACAGCTGGCCTAGGGAGAATCTCCCATTTGAGAGACATGAAAATGAATTTATTAAGAAAGGGACGTAGGTGTAATATAAGAAATTCAAGCTGTAACTTTGCCTGTACATTTATAATACTAACCTAGGCCATTTTCTGTTTGAGCAAAGCCGTGAAATATCCACTGTATTTCGCTAGGTATTTCTCCTGATTTTTTTGGTGTATATTCTGTAGCTTGTGATTTTAACCTTTTCTAAACTCTGTGTATAATACTTTTTTATTTCATCGGTGATCCCTAATTGTTAAGAATAGAATGGAGCTGCTACCAAAATGTGATTTCTTTTGTTTTGAAAGATCAGCATAATTCTTCCAGCCATAGACTGTAGATATTTTATAATTTGGTTATAAAATACAAATATTTTATATATATAAAATGTAGACATTTTATACTTGAGTTATTGGATGCTGTCAAGACCAGTTACTTTAGTTACTTTAGACAGATATGCTATCTGCAGTTTCTGTGGCTTGTATATGCCTATTTTGCTCTTTCTTTCACTGGAATTTCATTTAGGGAAACAGAACATACTAAGCTTATTGTTATCCTGGCCCCAACACAAAAGCAGTGTTAGTGGGTCTCACTGTTCCTCCATCTTATTCACAGTGGTTTTCAGGTTTGATGTTTCACGTTTTTCCTGTAATAGCTGATCAAAGTCTTCTACAGCAGATGGTCACACTACATCTTTTCACTGAAAACGTGATCTCTTCTTTTTCTAAGGTCTTACCGTACCAGAAGTTGTAAGAATTTTTTCATGCTTCTAAGTTTAGTTACCTCCAAAGTTTGAGATGAATTTCAAAATGCAGTAACGAGTTCTTAATCTGAATTTATTTCAGAATACCTTCTGTCACTCATATTTAGACACAAGAATAAACAGTTATTTCTGCTGTGTTGTTCTTAAGCTATATGTAAATATTTTACTACTTTGTAGAAATTTCACTTAGATGGGATTCCACGTGTCCTTTTGTTTTTTCCTTCCTTGACTGTAAATATTTTTCACTGACAGCGATGTCTACATGATCTGTCCCAAACTACCATGATGTGTTGCATAGGCATCCCTGCTTGTAATTGTTTTTCAAATGAAATTCTGTCATTTTTTTTAATATCCATTGAACTCAGTGGTGCTGGTGGGCCAGTTTCCTCTGAGCTATGACTAAAAGGGATGAAAGGGCTGTTCATGTGCAGAAGCATGCACCATTTAACAGGAGATTCTTTGTTGAGGCCAGGAATGGTGGATGGCAGGCCTATGTAAGCCCCTTCAAAGAAAGGGGTAGAGGGTAGAAATTGTTGGTGGAGGGTAGAATTGTCGCTTCAGCGGTGTCCCCACTTGTGGCAGAGCTCTGTGGGACTTGTGGGCACTGAAAACCCTCTGGGTTCATCTTTTTTAATAATGTAGTGCATGGTTTTAGGTGTGATCTGCTTTGCATGTACAGTAGTGTTTGGGATGGGCTTGAACTCAGCGCAGTTTTCCTCCTGGTGGGACCTGAAGTTGTGACCCTGGGCATTACCCTGTGCCTCCCTTGCATCATGGCTGCCAGCACCTCCAGCAGTTAAGTCTGTCTGTGGGATGTGCACCTGGGACCAGGACCCGGCAACAGCTTCATTCCAAAGGTCAAAACCAAGCCTGGACATGCAGTACCAGAATGGCAACAGGTCAGACCAGATCAAAGCTGATCTCCAGGCTGGTGTCCGAGCTTCCCTTCAGCCATGAACTAACCTCTGTCTTTCCTACCTCATGCAGAGAAGTAGCTGCCTGCTCTAGGCATTACCCTGTGCTCTGAGACCTTTCAGGCTGTTCCTGTCAGTAAGAGGCTGTTCTACATCGTCAGGCATCTTGTCAAGAGACCAAGTGTACAGTTCTCTGTACCAGATGGGAGTTATGCTCTGGGCTTCCATCTATTTGATCTTGAGCACCATCTCTGCTTGTTCACAGCACTCTAGAATCTGAAAACTGCAACTTGAACTGGTCCACTTAATTTCTTGTGTGTTACACACAGATTTGATACCAACCTGGAAGGCAAGTGACCCTGTTTATTTGGTTAGTGCAACTGATGTTTTCACCATTTAGAAAGTGAGGGTGTTCACTGACTCTTTACAATTACATCCATAGTGATATGAATTCTTGTTCTGAGTGGGGTTTTGAAGTCTTACCATCTTCAAGGATTCTGTATCCCTTCATCCATGCTTGAGCTTGAGGGAGGAGAGAAGGCAGCTTGAATCTGTAACTGATAGCACATGCAGCAAAGCACATATCACTGGCTGCTTCAGACTGGCTGCAAGGTCCCACAGCTGTGCCCAGGGAGAGTCCTGCTGACTGCACTCACTCCTAGAACCCCTATAAACTTTCCATAAATATACCCCTATAAATTAACCTCTATAAAGTTTCTATAAATCCAGTCTTCCCCAGTTTAGCAGGCTGCATTCAGGCAGCTGTTTACCTGCTCAGATAGCACCTACCTTCCGGTAAAAACCCTGGTGTAGGAGCATTCTGCTTTTCTGATTCATCCAGTGTAGAGCTGGTAAAGATTGTCTCACAAGAGAAAATTCACCGTAAATATGATAGCTGGTTCCCTGTGCCATCCTGTATTATCCCATGAGACAAGCATCTGTCTCTTGCTTAAATTTCTGACATGTAGAGACCATCAAGGTGATTGACAAAACTGAAATTTTCTTTCCTATAGTTTACTTATATAAATATTTCCATAATGGAAAACAGATTTACCTTTTACTCAGATTATCAGGAATTGCCTTGGGTTCCTAAGTGGAATTTTTGTAATGCCATATCCAAGTTTCTCTAAAAGGTGCAAGAAAAGAGGCTATTAAAGGCGTTTGACCCGATCGTTTAGTGCTTGTATTTTCAAGCATGTAGCACTATGTTAATGCATCTTTACCAAGAGATACAATTATTCCAGGGTTTGGATGCCTGATCCATAAGTAAGAACAGGTGTTTCTTTCCTACGCCTGTTCTCATTTGCACTTTCAGACGCACAAGTTCAGCAGTGCTACTATATCCAGCCTTAATAAATGGGAATGTTACCGTAGAAACGCCGTCACTCTGCGAGAGGTACGGAACGCCGCAGAAACCTGCTCCTGCAGCAGGTGCTAAAAGCACACCAAGACATTTATCAGTTAAATCAGTCAAGCTTAATATTTATGGAAAATACAGATCATGTGAGACTATGGAATGCATTTCTTAATTAAGTGAAAAATCAGGAACTGCGTGTGTTCTAGCCAATTCCTCATGTGTTACTGTAAAGCATGAAGATACAAGCCCTAACAAATACATAGTTTTATTTCTGGAAGCAAAGTAGCCCCTAACTTCCCAAGCTATATATATTAAAACACATAAATAACAAAGCTTCAAATCTTGTTTAACCTTTGCTGTTTTTTTCTTCTACCAAAATATTTTTGCATTGCCAGTTTTCTTGGAAATTATTGGAGTTTGTAATTGTGGCAACCATGTTTTCAAAAGCTTGTAACTGATTTTTGTAGCAGTATTTAATGGATGATACCTGGGAGTAGGTCTTGAGAATGAAACAGATTTCTGCAGTTTGTTTCATATATCCAGGAAATCACCTTAGGACCTCAGTTCAATAGCTGTGGAGATAGGCTGCCACCTTTGTGAAGTGTTCTGAGATCTGCTGGTGAAAAGTCCTGTATGAAAGCTCAGCTGCTGTTGCACTTCTGAAAACATCAACAGTCCCCACTTTCTTCCTCATCAGTAAATGGGCAGGTAGTTGAGCTTGGACAGATTTCAGAGGCAGCTCTGGGTGAGTACAAGAAGACAAAACTGGGAACTGGATGGCTGTGCACACCTTGCAATGGATCTCTGATGAGCAGCTGGAGGCTCTGCCAGCTCCATGATATAATTTACATTTTGCTGTAGTTTCATGTGAAGACGGTAACTCTCAGTACAGCAAGACTAGCTGACATGCCCAAAAGCTAATAAACAGTTGGATAAGTGATGTGTAGTTTAGCATTGGCAGGACAAAGCTGCAGCAGAGCCTGGTATGTTTCAAGTGACCTTTCTGGTGAGCTGAGGAAAGGAAATGAGTAGATAATTGAAAGCTGGGCTTCTCAGACTTGTCCTGCTGCTCCCATGCCACCTGGAGTGCAAAGACTCGTGCAACACCTTGTTTGTTACAATGAAAGCATATTTTCTAGCTCTTTTTTTCCAGTTTGTCTTTAACAGAGACAGGCACAGCCACTTTTGGAGCTCAGATGCAATAGTCCTGTTGACGTCTGTAGGCAGTACTTTGGAAGCTCCTCTTCTTGCTAGAATGTTCTTGTTAAATCGTGTGCACATCCCCGGATACAGGAGGCCAAATCCACTTCCAGAGGGCTGTACCAAGTGTCTATTTCAATGCCTTTGAGGGACCCCGACCTTCCCGAAATACACTTGTCACCATCAAGTCCCAGGGACCCCAGGCACAAGAAGGGGCAGCAGGAGAGCAATCCTCAGGAATGGCACCCTCAGCTCCCCCACTTCTTTTAGGCCACAGGCCCCAAACAGCCGTATTTGGCCACAAACATCCCTTAGGAGTGGTCTCCTGATGTCACAAACGATCTTGCTGCCATTTTTGGGGGCTCTAAAAATACAGGAGCCCTGGCAGTGAGCTCACAGTTGGCTGAGTCTAAGCCCTCAGACTCCAAAGATGCCTGAAACCAAGAGGTCCAAGACCAAAATGTCTGACTGCCCATCTTTGTGGGGAGGGACAGAAGACATGTGACTGCAGGAACCACAAAAGAAGAAGAGGCCGCTTCAGATGGACCCCATGGACCATCTGGCTGATGGTGTGGAGCCCATGGAGGAGGGTCCACCTCCAGCACAGTTTCCCTGGCACCAATAGACCATGCCAGGGCTCCCTTCTGTGCCATCTTGACACTGGCACCACAGGAGCACCCATCCCAGCCTCTGCCCCTGGCCATCCTGCCAGCTCACCCAGCCCATCTCCCAGCAGCAGCAATCCTTGTGTTTGTTGCCAGAGTGGTGTGGGCCGTGTATTGGACTAGATGACTTTTAAAGGTCCCTTCCAGCCCGAACCATTCCATGATTCAGTGCTTCAGTATATTCCACCAGTCTTCAGTTGCCTCAGGTTGCAAAGAAACCAAGCTGATGAAGGGAAGCCCGGAGGCCCAGATCTTGCTGTTTTAAGGAGAATCTGCAAACTGACATATACTTCACCCAAGGAATGACAGAAGGGTTTTGTATTCATTGAAAAGGGAAGAGCAGTGGAGTTGGATCTTCCTCCAAAGAGCTCTTAAATGCCCCTTGGAAGGTTTAGCTGACCCTGCTTGATTAGGTTATGATAAACTTTTGGGGGGAGTTAATTTCTTCAGCTTTCTGTGCCACTATCCTATGGCTACCTTTGTGGAAAAGGTTAGTAACCCTGAATAATTCAGGAATCCTTTAGTGGCACTGTCCTCTGCTGCAGAAGTGCCCAAATCTTACCAGAGCAAGGGAATGTGTACATTGGCCTAAAATATGTTATGTGCAATCACTGTAGTTATTCGAATTACAGGCCGGGCTTTTTCACTTTATGTTTTGCAGTATATGATGTATTTTTAAAATAACCTAAAAGTGCACTTAAGTAATTAGGAGCTGGAAGTGCAATGACTTCTAAAGCAATGTTGCTGTCCACTAGGCTCCTGGCAGTGCTCATTCACAAAGGGTTTCTGCCCTAAAACTCTACTACATGGAGGGTGTGAATGACAGTGGGAAGAGAGGTGTGTTGTGGTGTGGGTCTGTATCACATGCTCAGAGTTTTCCTGGACGATATAAGGGATGCAGATATTACAACCACTTATCTCTTCATGGCAGCCTTAAATGCGATAGAGCTCTAACATTATAGATTATCACAGAAAGTTCAGTCATCTCAAAAGTATTTTGAATTGGTGCCACTCACATAGAGGAATTCCATGGAACCATTTCAAAATCCAGCTGGGTCGTGTAGATTGCCCGGTGGAGATCCAATGCATTTTTTTTTGACTGCTTGTATCTATGTGATGTTCCTATGTCTGTAATTAATTCTGGTGCTTGTGTCTGAGCAAAAGATATCTGTCTCTCCAAAGTACCACTAAGCCTCAGCTTTAAGCAGCTGCTTGGAGAAATGGGGGTCTTGTCTTTGTTCTTTCCATGCAGAATTTATGTGATGAAAACAGGGTTTAAGCTTGGGAATAACTGAGTGATTATTATCTCTGCCATGTTTGGATCCAAGCAAATATCACCCCATGCACAGCCATGCTGCACTATCAGCACTGCAGTAACTGAGTGTTAATTCCGGCTTCCTCAGTGCTAGATTAGGGACTGCTACATCAGATCATTGATAAGGCAGACAAGGAAGGTTGTCATTCCCTAGAAGTTGGTCCTGAAGTGGTGAGGAAGCTTGCTGGTGTCCAAGTCAGAGCCAGAAGCTTACAGCTTCTTGGAAACATGAGCAAGATGGAATCTTGAAACCTGGAGCTTGAGAGGATTGGGGCTGGCTGAGGCTGGGCTGTTGCTCCTCACAGGAGAAGCACAAGGAGGACTGGACCTGAGGGCAGTGGGATGGTTTTTTGTCTAGTGCATTCATTACGATTTCTACAGGCAGGTGCCAACCATGCTTAGAGTAGCAGGTATTCCTGGCTGCCTTGGGGCCTCAGCCGATATCCTTAGAAAGAACCTCTTGTATCTGTTGCAAATCTGCTGAAGCCTGTTTCTACATAAAAGCTTAGCAGCTCTCATCCAAAGGGGATTAGGGATCTCTGCCGAGGACTGTGTTGTATTTTGAAGCCCAGGTACTGTGTGTTTCCTTCCACAGATGTTCACAACTGTAAGTAATGTAGCAATATGTAACTGAAACAAGGGTGGTCCTTGGTTCCCCTACATCAGTAAAACCCACAGGGACGAGCACTTCCCCATTCAGACACAGGCCCACGTACTCTCAGAGCATCTGAAACTTTTTAAAAGGGTCTATTACTCTAAATTTCTTGAAAACTTCCTGAGAATTAAAAATCAATCAATTTTCTCGATCTCTGTCAAATTGTAATCTTATGGAAGTACTTTTTGTGCCCGAAGAGAAGGGCTCTGACAGGAGACAAATGCAGTCATTTACCCTGGCAGACTCATTCTCTGCCTGACCTCACCCCAATGGCATTTTGAAAGTGTGGGTGCGTTATTTTGTTCAGGTGAATCACTCAAAATTACCGTTTGTCTGAAAGAGTTTATCAAAAACTAATGGGATTTTGCAGAATAAATGGCTTCACAATTCTTCATCTAGCAGATTGCTGAGAGATGAAATGAGTCTCTGAGGTATTTATTAACTTCTGTGGGTAGCTCTGAATATAAGAAAGGCACGTGCTTGAAACTTTTGTACAGGAAGTCTTACACTCTTTGCTTATCAGTCAGGAGTTTCTAATGCACAATCAAAATGCCAATCATCTATTTGTCTGCTGCCTACAACACTGTTTGTAATGATAAGGCTATTTTTAATAACAAATTTTCTAAGAGTAAATTTCTAAAAATTAGAATTCTTAGAAAATTCTTTGGAACATCATTTTCTGAACAATCAGTCTTTTCTACCAGCTCAGAACACTGGTGGATGCATAGCTCCTGAGAGGTAGAAGGGTTTCTCATGGACTTGGAAGAAAATGGCAGCCATGATGCTCACCCTTCTCAGAAATTGTATAAAGCAGTTAGAATACAGCATCAAGTTTTGATACCAGATGTAATTATACACTAGAGGAAAAAGTATATTTTATCCAGGAGTGTTAAGTAGGCAGGGTAGAGTTTGCCTCTGTGGCCTACTGCATTCTTTAATGATGCTGGAGCAGGCTAAAGCTTATTCTCTGCTTTTGTCTCTATGTGTCAAAGCACGAACATGAATCAAAGTTGCTGCAGTGCAAATGGGAAGCTGCAGTTTAATTCATGCAAACTATGTCAGTGAGAGGGAACTTGCCTTTCCCAAAAGGGACCCCTGGCACTGGGCTTTAGCCAGAACACTATAGACCAACTATTCCCACTGTAAAATTGAGATTTGAATCTTGTGCAGATTGTCAGATGGGTTTTATGGAGACAGGGATGGTATGTTTGTAACAGATGCTAGACATGTATGGACCATGATATGCTGTGCCATCAGTTAACACTGCATTATCTGAGCCATACCATAATCAGGGCTTCAACTGATTTTTGCCTTCTCTTTACCTGCTGTCATGGATATTCTCATACTCCAAAGAGCAAAGGATTGTGAGAAAGAAACAAAGGAAATTCTGTATAGGAAGGGAAATTCCTTCTAACATTCTGTAATTCTATAGTTTTCCGTAATCACCTGTGTAAGTGGTTTGTTTTTACTTTTTTTTAATAAGCACTCAACAAATAATAATAAAGGCCCAGACCAAAAAAAAGAGGAAAGCACAGTATCACTGTGAGATTGTTTTAATTTTGATGGTCAACGGAAAGACTGTTCAGCAGTGCAAGGGAAAATCAGATGGAAGCAGCCACTCTAAAATCAGGTGATTTTAGATTAGTTTTTACAGAATGTTTCATTTTTAACAGATTTTTAACAGCTGTTAAGATCTCTTTACATCACGTTTTAAAGGCAAAATATTTTTAATGTGGTTTTTTGTCAAGCATTTTGCAGATGGGGAGAGTTGATTGTCACTAATGAAGTGTTTTATGACTGAGAGCATTGCTGGAATAAAACTGTTGCCTACTTTTGCCTGCAGGTTCTACATCAAAATCCTATATACATTCATTAAGTTTAGCTTCCTCCTTTCTTACTGGCCTTACTCATTAGTGAATACTGTGGGTTCCTTTATTGCATCTTCTTCATCCTGGATCATTATAGGGTCACTAAATGTAATTTTCCCTGTGGGTATATATTAGCTGTTCCTGCTCATTTCACAACATTGTAATTATGGAGAAACCAGAGGTTTCAAATTATGAAAACAATTTGGTTTAATTTAGATTCAGTGTCAGCTGTAGGCAAAAATCCTTTTATGCACTACTTTGTTGAGTTTATTTTTCGCTTTTTTTTAAATAGAAAAGGACCTGGATTTGCTGCTCCAATGCCTCATAGAAGGTAGGAATCTTGTGGCAGTGTCCTTTTTTCATAGCCAGTTGGTTTTGAGATATTAGTGCATTTAAAATTAAATAATTCTTCTTTCACCAAGCGAATGCAGCTGGGGTCCTGAGCAGGGAGCAGTGAAGGCGATGGGCCGTTCCCTCGAGAGCTGTGCTGTGCACGAGGGCACTGTCTGGGCCATGAAGGAAAGGGGAGCACTGCTGCTTGAGGCCTCTTGCTTTGAGTTTTTCCTTTCCTCCTTTGAGAGGAGTCAGGTCCTGGCATAGGGATGGCTGCTGCCCAAAGGAATTGTGTTCCTCTGTTGTGCTGTGTGCACTGTTGGGAGAAACAGCAGCTTCAAAGAGACGGCAACTGACTCCTCTGAGTTTTGGAACCACTACTTCTTTTTTGATCATGCTGGCGTGGAATTGATTTCCCATCAAGGACAGCTAACAGAGGACTGCCCATGTTTTCCCTGTCTAAGTTTTCAAGGTGAGTGGTAGGACACTTCACTTTGCACATGCACTCTCTGTTACAGCATGTCCTCGTGCTGCTTGTATTCCTCTGGATGTCCCAAGGAATGTACAGTTGTGCTCGAGAGGGAGGGTTGCCAGCAGATTCACACACTTTATCTGATTCTGAGAGAGATAAGGAGAAATACACATCTTTCGCTGGTCAGCAGCAGCAATGATCCCGGCCAGGTTTAGTATTACACTGCTCTCACTCGTGTAGTTGGTGTTTAAACCCAGGGATGACAGGTACCCCCTGGTGCTTCTGAAAACAAACAAAGCAGGTACTGAGTACAGATTTGCACACAGTGCTGCTGTTGAAGCTCACTTGTTTCTGCCTACAGGACATCCATTATTCCAGATCTTAGATTCTGATGATCAGGAAACAGCTACTGCGCAAGTGCTGCAGTTGGAACAAATCCCTGAAGTGTCTGAGGGCCATAAGCCCATTTCACCTCTACCCATGCATCAAATATGAACTCATGTCTCCAGTGACTTAACTTTCTGCACCACCGGTCTCCAGCCCTCTCTGTAATGCTCTTGTTTCTGGATGGGTCACAGGGGATCCTCCCAGGCTTTTAATCTGTAGCTTATTGTTTAAAGATTTATTTGTTTTGCAAGACTACCACCAGTGCTGATCACAGGCCAGAAACCATGGAAGGGAGCTGGACAACTGGAAGAGCTTCTACTCTTTCTCCAGTGCTTATCTGTGATGAGGCTGCTTTGAAGGATTCAAGTCATTTGCAAACATCATCTTAAAACTGCAGGTGCTTAATTGTTTGCAGTAGAAATATGTGAGAGAAAATGAGGTGCAACCAGCGATCCCTTTTTTTTTTTGTAGGAGTGCCTTGTTTCCATGGCTACCCTTTAAGATAAGCGGTTAAGATTCCTGCTGTTGGGATCAACTTTAATTCTGCAAGTACCAGAGGGTGCCCGGCAGTGGGATGGTTTGGTTTCAGGCAGGGGATGGGTGCAAGGTTTTCCCTTGCATATACAAGCAGCACCTCTTTTGCTGGGCTCTGCTAAATGCTTCTCCTTCTCCCTCATTTTAAAGAAGGCAGTCTCACATTTCTTTCTGTGCCTTCTCCCTCCAGCAGACCTTCCCACTTCAGGGACACACTGCTACAACAGGCAAATTAATTAAGCCAAGAAACCTTAAAGAAAACACTGAGCTTTTCCCCTGCTGCCAATTCAAGACAGTATAGCCAAGGGAATGCTGGAATTCTTGCTCTGATCCCTCTGTTCAGCCTGTATCCTGCTAAATAACACCAAACAAAGAGAAAACCCAAACCCCAACCAAAACAAAATAACCCCTGTATCTTGGAACTGCTCTTAATTTCAAATCAACATATTAATGTTGATGTTTCTGTCTCAGATTTTTCCCATGACTTTTTCTTTCCTTTTGCAGAGCCTACCTTCCCCTTGCAGCCAACAACAGGTTGATGGGATGAAGTGTTAAATTTTGGTTGTTAGTGTAACTGTACTGAGACGCCACAATCTCAGGAGTGTTGGGTTGAAGATGAAGTAGTAGTTTTCTACATATTCACATAAATAACTGTAATAATAGGAAAAAACTTCTGAAAGCCTAATGGTCGTTTGATAACACTGGTAACTTCTAAAAGTTTGCTTGGGTGTTTCCATGAGTTTCTAAGTGTGTCACATATTGATCACTTGATTCCCTCTCTCTCTTCTGTGTTGAAATTTCGTGTTCTTGTCGATGATGTGTGTCCAGAAGCAGTAAACTTCAAACCCATTCATGGGTATTTCTAATTTCTTGTTATCTCTCTCCCTTTGGAGCTGATTGAATATAGCTGGGGCTGGGCCCTTCTCTCTTGTCACAAAAAGGAGCAAAGCTGCTTGCAGCCTTTCCTCCTACTTATCTACTTCTGTAGCCATGAGGTACAAGAGAAATCTCAGCTTCTATTTTCTTCAATTTTCCGCTAAATTTCCTTTGAAGGTTATCTTCCCTGGAGGCTTCAACTGATCCATTTTCTTTTCATTTCCTTCTCTTTTTTATTTTTTTTTTTTGGCACTGCGTAATGTGTTCCTGTAAAGAAGAAAGGAGACGAGAAGAAAGTATACCTTTCTGCTGGCATAAAAACTCTTCAGTTCTTACTCTGCTTCTGGGCTCTCTGCTCGGATATCCTAAATACAGCCATGCATCTCTTCTGTGCTATAAAAGGGAATGCAGCTGTGAAGGATGCTATTCGAAGTAATTTTCCTTATGGACTTTGAATCAGGCCCTTTTGTAGGAGATCTGTTGTCCATATACATATTCATGTAATCATAGCTCTTTGCTGTATTGATTTAAAGTCAGCTTTAATTAGTCGTTACTTTTCTAATTTATCTGGAGCCAATGCAGCTAAACCACATTTATCATATTTTGTAGAGGGTATGAGGTTGGGAGGGTTGTTCCTGCTCCATGAAGATGTCCCTGGCTGATTCCTTGCTCTAGGGTGGGAGATCCCAACATTCCTGCCCTAAGTCTCTGCTGGGACAAAGCAGTCAGGTGAGGAACAGAGCTGTGCTGGTGATGGGAGCTGAAATGGAGTGTGCTCAAGTGCTTGTGGTGTCCCAGACCTGAGGGACCCTTCCCTGTACCCCTGCAAAGCAATGAAGGTGGGTTGTGTTTGCTCTCTTCTCCCTCCTGATGGGGCTCATTGAGCAAAGTTTAGATGACTTCCTCATTTACAGAATTAATTGATGGCATCTTTTCCAGAGCACGCTCTGCCCTCAGCTTTTACTTATGCCTCCAAGATTCAGTGTGGGGTTTTCTTTTCAAGCATGTTCATCTTTTGACAAGTTGACTCCACTTTCTCAGCAGCTCTTCTGGACTTTTTAATATTTTCTGACTGCTCCTGAGTGTGTCTGTGAGCTGTCTGAGAGTTTGGTTAGTATTTAGAAAACGTTTATTTACACATTTCACAGCATGTAAATAACCAAATGGATGGGTAAGTCACAGTCTGAGCCTCAGAACTAATTTGGGGACATTATTGCATCTCTCCAGTTCAGAACATGTCTTGTCCAAAAATCAACCTTAGACACACTGAAAGCTGTTTGTGTTACAGGAAGACGTGATGCAATGCATTTCAGATCAGCCCTGCTCCTGTCACAGTCTGTCTGAGGGGGCTGTAGGATGGCTGGCACCACAAAGTCTCCTCAGATTCTGGGCACTCTGGGCTAGAACCTCTGTCTCATTTAAAGCTGCACTTTATATTGCCACCAAATTCCCTTTTCAGGATGAAGGGTTTGGCCTGTAGGTTTCTCAGTTGAAAAGCACAACCATAAAATCCATGAGAAAAGCAAGCTGTCTGCTCACAGCAGAGCTAATGTAGCTTTCCTGTGTATTTGTATCTCCCTCACATGCTCATATCCACACTGGTTTCTCTTCTGCTTTCATAAGACTTTCTAGTTCCCTTTCTGTATTTCTCTGGACAAGCAGTAGCATTTTGGCTAATGTAGAATTGTGGAGGGGCTGACTGGTGGGTCACTATTGATGCCCATGTTAGTCTGCCTGTTCTCTCACATTATGCATTTTTCCTCTCTATGTGACTACTTGCTCGGGTTTCTGTCCTCCATCTAGCTGATCTGCATGAGGAAAAAAAATAATCTCAAGTGGTATGTCAAATTTGGCTGAAACTGGTATTAACAGGAGTATCGGTTTGCTGCTTATGCTGAAAAATTTCAGTATGCTCCTTTTTGGCCCCAAGTCATCTTATATTTTATGGAAATATTTGCCCATGAGCTTTAAAAGATACCAATAATTGAGCTTTCCTCCTCGTTTTTTTTTCTTGTGGAATTTTATTTATTCATAGGAGAGCAAACTGATAGCTTACATAGCATGTAGACCATTGGCTATATGACTTTAGTAGAAGGTCATTGTGCAGAAGATTAATAAAGGTATTTGACTGTGTTGCATTTCCTCTTTATTCATTGTATGAGCAGTGTTGACGTGTGCAGTACACTGATACAGATTGTACTCTTTCATCCAACTACACACAGTCCTATTCTCCCTATGTTTTGCCTTTAAAGTGAACCACTTGTAGTTGTGAATGATGTGATTTATTTAATTAATGGTATCTTTGCTGCAGGCTCTAGCATTGAGTCTCTTTGTCCCCATGAAGTCTTTTTTATGACAATGATAATATATGACTTAGTGTTTGTTTCAGTAACAAGGAGACGACTGTATTTTGCTTGTACTTATTTTTTCAGTCTTGAATTCTTTGGCCATTCCCAAAATAGACAAAATGGGCTGAAGCATATGCAAAGATCTTCATTTTAAACTTAGAATTATCTATGGGCACACTATTTTTAACTGGAGACAACAGCTCAAGGAAACCAATGCATTCCTTAAGCATACCCTTAGGTTTCATTGAAATCAGTCTAAGATTTTGGGACAAGTTCAGTAACCCCAGCCTGTTAAATTTCCAAAGTTAATTAGAGCTGCAGATCACTGTGTTTCTGGACTGCACATAAAGAGAGAGCCCAGGGCTCTGCATGAGGCAAGGCAAATCCTTGTTGTCTCCAGCTGCAGCAAGGAGTTAGGATGCAATTGTACAGTCCAGACATTGCCCAGACTGTCAGGAAACTCTACTCCAAGAGAAAGTGGCCTGGTGCTTTTATTGACCACTCATCACCAGGGCTGCCCTTTAGAGCCCCGTGTAAGGAGCGGCAATGCTGCCAGAGCAATTCCTTCCAAACCTCATCCGGCAGTTCTGGCTTAGTGCTGGGTCGAGCCCAGCTCTCATCAGCTTCATTTCCTGCCTGCATTGGTGCCACTTGGAGACCTTCCACGGCAAATATTGATCCAGCTCACAGTGCTTTGCTTATGAGATCTGAGGAGATGACAGTGTTTGGCCTTGTGGCTGCAGGTTATTACAAATGGTTACAATGTGAATCAGATCCTCCGCCTACCTGCAAGGTACCATGTTTGGAATTCTTTTCCATCCCCTGCCCACGCAGTCTTTAGCCAAAAGATTCTACCTAGGTAGAGAAACGTGCTGCTGGAGGGATCAGGCTGGCAGACTGCCTTCTGGTTTGTGTTTCTGTCTCGAGCACATCAGCTTTTTCTGTTCATTATATGCTTACCATAAGGCCTTGGGTGAGTGGCAATGTTTGGAGGTCTTTTGGCTCCAGCTCTGTCACTGCTTGTTCAGCTCAGTGTCATGATTCACAGGTCTGCATTCTTTGCACTGAATCAGACATTAGAAGTGCAAAAGGTCTGTTAGGTCATCTAGCACGCCCTTTGGTGACTCTTCCTTTCAGGATGTAAGTGCAGTTTCTGTTCTGCTAAGGAAAAAAAAGGAAGCAGGGTTACACAGTGTCTCTGCAGGTCTGGATTGCTGTGTGAACCCAGGGCTCTTTGGTCCTTTGTGCTCGTGGAGAACTTTGGTCCTTATAGCTTCAAAAAATCAGTATTGTTTCCTTTTTATTTTGCCTAATCATGTGTGAGTTGATACAGCAAAGGCAGAATAAAAGGCACAGTGCACTGGTTAATCAAAGGGGAAAAACTTCCTAAATTGTGGCGTTTGGGGATTTGTGCCACCTGTTCTTTTCCATCACTCAGGGACAAATACAGCACATGTGTAACTTCCCTGGCTTATTTGTCCTGACATTTCTTTTTCTGTTGCACTTAAAAGCATTGCTAGAATTGATATTTCTTTGATGAGCCTATCCAGGGTCTTGTTGATTGTCTCACTTAAGAGAAATTGGTGAAAGGGCTACTGCTAGGAGCAGATCTTGTTCATTTGAGAGGCCAGTATTCCTTCCTTCAGCACTAGAGCCGAGACTCACTCTGTGTTCTTACAGCTCTTAAATTCTCCTTTGCTCCCCTAGGTGTTTTTCATGATTACACTGCTGTGTTTTTCAGGGTGAGCTTCCCTCTCTCCTTGCTTCGTGCCCCTCCTTGGCATTATGTGTGTGTCTGAGTGTCCGAGAACAAAGGCAGGACTCAGACAAACACCTCCTGCCACACTCAGGTTTCTAGCTAGGCTTGCACTTCTGCTTGACTTTGTGTGCTGTATTTTGGAGATTATTATTTTGAGTACCAGCTCTCAAAGAGGAATTTACTGATTTCCTGAAGCCATTTTAAAAAAAAGCTCAGTGTTTAAATCCCATTGATTTAGTGAGATACATATATCCCCAGCAAGAATCAAACTAGATGATTACCTGTGTTTCAGCAAGACCTGGATGGAAGTTTGGCTTACTAGGCTCCATAAATGCATGGTGGGAGACAGCCTGTATGTGGAAGAATTCACTGTTTGAGGAGGCACTGCAACAAAGGCTAAACAAGCCAGAAACGGTGAATGTAGCAGCTTCAAAGCAGCATAAAAATCAAGCTGGGAGTCTGACTTAGAAACCCATCTTTCTCAGGTGTGCCTAAGGCCCAAGTACTCCATGCCAGTACTTCCCAGGTACTCTGTTGCATAATTTTAAAAACACTGAAAACAGTAAAAAAAAGCTGATGGCTTTAAGTCCATCATGCAGGATTCTCATTTCAATTCATTTCATACTGAGACTTATTGGATGAAAGGTGAAGTTATCAAATCTAACACAGGAGCCTTTCTTCTCAGGGGAAAAGGGAGTTGCTGCCAACTTGTTTGGATAACAGCAGCTAGCCAAGCCTGTGTCCTGGAGCGTGTGTTAACCCTCAGCAACTCCACGTTCACCAGCTGGATCGTGGCAGGCACGGTGGGAGCGCAGGTTTGCAAGAGCTTCATGTCTGACCTTCTCACCAGCCCTGGTGTGGTGGCAGCCTGGACTTTCTCTTCCTCAGTGAAAAGCACACCAAAGAAACAGGTGCAAAATAATTGCAAGCTACTGGTTAGGGTTAATTTGTGTTTCATGTGCTGGACAGCAAGACAAAAAGGATAACAGTGAAGACCCTTCCTCATTTTCCTAAGCAGTCTTACGGGTCCTTTGGAAGTGTGCTACGTGGGGGAAAGAATCTCTTCAGAACCTCACTGCTCAGGAGAGGCAACTGTGATTTCAAACAGTTGCTGTCCTCTCCCAAACCCAAAAATAACCTAATGATGCTCTCAGGCAGGGGAGTGCTTGTACTTCCCTCTAGCACAGGCTGGTCTGAGCTGGAGTTGCTCTCTGCAGTGTCCCAGTGGGATGTGGGGTTGCAGGCGGGACAGTGGGCAATGGGGATGTGGCTGCCAGCATGGAGGATAACAAAATAGTGACTTCTGTCCCCTTTCTGTTGTAGCTCTGCATCCCCCTTCCCATACTGTGAGGACACTTTAACCCCACCCTATTTCTCTGAGTAAGTGATGTGTAAAAAATGAGGGAGGGGTTGGTTTTGGTTTTAGTCAGCAGCAGAATTTTGTGGTTTATTTATGTTTGAGGGAGTAAAAATTCATGTCCAATTGCTCAGGGTGGGAGATCTTGCCAGTACTGTTCTGGTCATGCCTCAAGGCTATTTGGGAATTCAGTTAATGAAGTCCATGCTAACAGCTAAATACCCATATCTAACTAATGCATTTTTGGGGTTTTATGAATCTATGAATCTTTCTTATTGTTTTAGGTTTTGGTTGAATAAAACAAGCAATTTTTTAAACACAGCGATCTTCCCCCATGTGTTGGGGACCTGAGTTTGTAGTTTAGAGGCCCAACAGTCGTGGAGGAGGAGGCACTTCCCAGAGAGGTGAGTGCCCAGATCTAGTCGTGAGACTTCTAAAGGCTGCACTTGCTGTGCTGTAGGATCCATTCAAATGAGAAATTATGATGTTTCCTGGCTCAGATTTTTTTGTTTTTGTTGTTTTATTTGCATTTTCCTTAGTAATGCCTGTAAAACAGCCTCAGGGTGTTGTGAGGAGCCATAAAACGTTCCTCATTCTCTGGGGCTGAACAGGTCCCATCCAGGGATACCTCCTACCTGGCTTATTTCAGTGTACCTTTCACAGAAATGCAGGGTGCTCAGCTGCTCAAAACCCCATGTTTTTACTGCATCTGCTTAATTATATCTAAAATAAGTAAAATAATACAAACCTAAAAATAGATAGAATTATTTTTACTGGAAAATGTTTGGCTTGGAGTTCTTGGTCTGTTCATTGATGTCTGTCTCTGAAAGGGCAGATGAATCTCACATTTCCAAGAAGACTATAAATACAGAGCAGTGCAGTCTCATTTACTAATATTATGAAGCTAATTTGGCTGTAAATTCAATCGTACATCTATCTATCTAAACCACCAAGAAAAAAATCACCATGCTGGGAGACTGAGTTCCCAGCAAACATCTAAGCAGGAACACAAGTCTCTGCTCTTCTCTTCCTGTAAATCACAAAAATGGTGTCCTCTTGAAGCTCTGAAGTTAGAAAAACTTTGTAGATTCGGTATCTACTGTTGTTTAAAGGCACCTTTATATATATCCTCTCAATTTCTCTATGGTTTGTGATTTCTCTGTGTTTAAAGATTACAGAATTTTCCGGCAGGTAAAAGCAGGGAAGTGTCTCCTCAGTTATTAATTAAAAAAAACAATTAGAGAGTGAGAAACATTTGATAGTCTGCCTGGTGGTTTTCCAATAAGTGAGTGATAATATACTACTCTAGATATCTCGAGCAACTCATCAAGCCTTTCAGCACTAAGCAGGCCACTAATGGATGCAGAATCAGTCCCTACTAAAATACAATAATGGTTACTGGAAAGGGTAAGCCTGTGACAGTGTACTCTAGTGTAGGGTGGCAGGGATCTACCTGAGGTGGAATTTGGTGAGACACGCCATTTATTGTCGCTGGCTTACAAAATGTTCCAGGAATTTCTTCTGATTCTCTGAACTTTCTCTCACGTCACCTGACTTTGACTCAGAGCCCAGACTGCAAAATGTAGTTTGGTTTATGAGATAAGGTTTTCAATTTCAACCTTAACAGAATTAAGTATTGACTTGACATTTATAGAGATTCTGACTCGTGGGATGAGTTGACTGATTAAAATGAGGACAAGCAATCTACCAGAGTGTGAAAAACAATGATGAATAGTGAAGAAATAATGGTTGATAGTAATTAGGGAAGATTATACCATGTCTGTAGCTCTGTAAGACCTCGTACTGAATGATCTGCAAAAGTTAGTTGGAAGACCCTTCAATAAAAAAGCAGAAAATTCCAGTGAACTTCTTAAATGTGGTTGACTCAAGAGCTTATTTAGTGCAGGTCTTATTACATCAGGTGAGTATTTAGCAGAGGCGTACAGTATTAGTTCCCACCTTTCTCCTCTGGTGAAGAGACAAGGGCAAGGCTCACTTGCATGTCTGTTTAAATTTTGAACTGCTCTGCTTTCTTTATAACCTTTAATATTACTTTCCATTATCTAACTTTTGAGTGACTGCTGAATAAAACAAAACAGAAATGATGAAAAGGTGCTATAGCAAAATGTATTGAGGGGAACATTGTCACAGCTTTTAGAAGATGGAGACTGAGCAAATAAGGAGCTGCATCCTCAAAGTCCTGGCTTCCTGTTAGATTTTATTTGCTTTTTTGTTGCCTATTTTCTTGCCTGCCCCTGTCGCTCTTTCCTCTTTAGTATCTCCACTGTGTCAGAACCAACTCCTAGACTGTGAGCTTCTGCAGTGAAACTGTCTGACTGGGCACAAGATTTGGCTAGCATTTTTTAATTCATTAGAAGCTGTGTAATTTATTAGAAGTGGTGTAATTTATGTTAATTACCTCTATGTTGTATTCAGAAATAGACTCTTAGTTTCTGTCTGATATTCCTAGGTAGTACCTTAACTCAAACAGTAATCTGGCAGTCATATGGAACCTGTCAGCAGATGACCTGAAAGCTGAATTTTCAGAACCAGATTTGTCATCTTTTGCTCCTCTCTATAAAATTTATCATGATCTATCCATAGCCTCAGTCTACACCAAGTTATTCCCTGGAACCATGGGGAGGCAGCATGAGGAAATACTGTAAAATGTCTCAAATAACAGCAGATGGGGGAAAAAAACCTGCTTTGCTCCCAAAGGCAAAATATCTGGGCACGGAGACAAGTATCATTTATAGCAAGAGCTGATAATATTTTAATTTTTTTATTAACTAGCTCCCCTCTGGAAAATGCTACTTGCTTGTAATGAACTATTTTAGTGAAACTGGGAAAACTGTGAAGCGGTTCAATATTGAAATGGATACTTCTTCCAGACTTCCTTCTCTCCTTCATATCCTTCCTTTTCTTTTACTCCAGTGTCTTGGCTTTACTCCCGGTATGTACATGACAGGAATGATCATATATTATATATTGGAATATTTAGATATTCAGATGTTTTCAGCCCTATTTTTATTCACGTTCACTAGCTTCCCACTCTCTATTGTTTGGGGCATTTTTAAAATGAAAATTATTTTAACCTTTGACACTGTTTCCCACCTTCCAGTCCCTTCCTCCATCACTCCCCTCCTTTATTTGGCCCTTAACGATGCCCTAAATGACATCTTGAACTTTTAAATCTTGTTCTTTCTTTCTCTGTTTGACAACATCTAAGGACAGACTAGGGTATGGATTACGTGGGAATAACACATCTGAGGAGAAGCCCCAGGACACTTCCTTGTTTTCTGATGCACAATACCTTTTTCTTCTTTTACTTAAGGAAAACAAGCTACTACAATCCTCAGATGATATACCCAGCACATCTACGAGCTATTCACCTTAACTTGTGGAATAATGGGTTTTCATTTGGTCCTCTTGGTGGTGATGAGCATCAGGAGAGCCCAGTGCAAAATCTTGCTATGAGGAGCAAGTAGACAATTCTAACAGAGGAGTCTAACCTTGATTACTGTCATCTCCTTCCTTTATGCCTGGCATGTGCTACAGCTCTTGGAGATTCTCAGCAATTACTCAGCAATTACTCCTTTCCTTGCTGTTACTGCTTTTTCTATTTTTACAGATGCACCAAACACAGCTTGAGGACACGTTTAATATACACTGTATTAGACTGATACATGACCTCTGATCTCAGATATTTATGATCTCAAAAAGCCTTCCATGAACTGTAATTCTGTCTCCAATGTGCTTGAACAAAATCTTGGGTTTAGCACGTTACAGCTGAAGAAAGGAGACGATGGCAAAGACACAGGGTTTCAGTGAGAAGAGTTGCTTGGGAAAGCTTTAAGGAAAGAAAGGAGGGAATGGCAGTGATGATGGAAGTGATATTGTGTCAGTCAATGAAGCTGGGAAACACGAACACAAAGGAAAGAGACCAGCAAAGGAATTCCTTGAAAGAACGGACTCCAAGACAGTCTGAAGGGAAAGATGACTTACTGTTAGAGTCTACTGTGACCAGCCTAGGGCAAAGTGAGGAGTTGCTGCGAGAGGTTTAGGAGCCCATGGAGGGAGTTCAGCAATAATCCTATTGAGTGGGGATCAAGCTTTCCTAGCAGGGGATGTCTCTGGTGAGATTTGAACTGAAGAAATGAGTGCTGGTGAAGCAATGCTTCAGATGCTGTGACTGCTGAGAGAATAAT
The DNA here is from genome assembly GCA_013400235.1 of Oriolus oriolus. Taxonomy (NCBI): domain Eukaryota; kingdom Metazoa; phylum Chordata; class Aves; order Passeriformes; family Corvidae; genus Oriolus; species Oriolus oriolus. The sequence goes on from VXBT01000487.1 coordinate 630,264, forward strand.
GAACGGCGAGGAAGACTGAAATAAGAAGTAGGTGGAGAAATAAATAGAATCTATTTACTGGAGATTTGTGACAGGGTGGACATGAGCTGCTTTTTATTGAATAAATAACTGTCAGTGTGACTACTGTGTAAGTGAATCTACTCTTTATCCCTAATGTGTCCATCAGTGAAGTCATGGCTGGCTATTCCATGGCTGGCTGTTCCATGGCTGGCTGTTCCAATGCTGGCTGTTTCAAGTGGAGGTGAAGGGCTGTTGCAAACCAGACTGCAGCTCAGCTTTCACATTTGTTCAGCATTGTCGTCTGTTCAGTGGGTTTATTTTCTGTCCTGATTCTACTAATTTCTGTTTCAGCTGCTGGAGGGGATGAGGGGGAGAGTATTATTCGTGTTGCTGGTATTTCTCACATGTGTTATTTAAGGAAGGGCAAAGTCCACGTTCACTAGTAGCTAGTGCAAACTGCCTTCTGGGCAGGTGCTGTCTGGAGCTGAAAGATTCAGGAAGCTTTGCTCTGTAAGGATGTATGGGTTGAATCGCAGCCCTTGTGCTTCATTTTTCCTAAGCTAGGCCTTTAAAAATAAATAAATAAATAAACATAAATATTGGTTGCTGGATCACTGAACACCTCCTGTCTTAAGTACCTATATTTATAAATATTCTTTTTTAGTCGTAATGAATTAAATCCAAACATTCCATTGCAGCAGTGGAGTGCGAAGAGCACTTCTAAAAGCTGACACAGCCTCCGTGGCAGTATCAAAGGAAGGTCCTGGAGACTCTGTCCCAGTGCACGTGCCATTTTCCATGACTAAGGTAAGGTAAGTGACCCTGTTGCCTTGCAGGAATCTGCCTGTGTGTGTGACCTGTGGCTCACCCTTCTGAAGAACACGGCTATCTCCGTGTAAAGCTGAAAGGGAATTGCCTCTGTTTATCGGTCACAAAGAACTAATGCGTTTGGTGTGAACCCACAGACTGCTTTCAGATAAACACTAGGACACTTAAAAAGTAGATTTATTTCCTGTTTCTTCTTGTATCTTCTGCAGTAGCTGCAGGAGCCCTGTTTTTCTGTCATATTTGATAGCTCACAATTCTTATTAACTCTGCAGTAAAAACCTCACTAATTTCAGCCAGTGTTGCATTAATCCCGTAACAAGGGACAGATATGATGGCACTCTCAGGGTGAATTGCTGAGTGCTTTGCTTACCTTGCCATGGATACTTCAGGCTCAGGAACCCTGTAGTGAGGTCGATTCAGATTAATCCTAATCTCAATGTAGTGGGTCAGTAAGTGGTACAAGTACATCTTTATCATTCAGTAGGGAAAAACCAGGGAAACTATAGGCTGTTACTCTGTTTTTTTCTACAACTGACTCCCTATATCTGTGTATTTTTCTCTTAATATGGTAATTGCATGGCTAGAGAACCCAAGAGCTTGTTGATAGTCACACCTGTGCCCTCATATATTTCCCTGCAAATCATTTCAGTATCCAGTGTTTTAACTGTCTAACTAGGGATTCATTGCCTTCATTTTTATTTCTGAGAAAGCCAGAGTGATATATAAAGACAAGTACATGCTGAATGCATTGAGATTTTACAAAGTTTTTATAAACTTATTACAAACCTATTTTAAAATACTTTCTAAGCCCCTAATATGTAAGTGCTGAGCTGAAACTGCTAATACAAGAAGCCACTTCTGGCATTTCTAGGGGAAAAAAAAAAACATTAACTGAAGAAATTACTAAGTTCACAGAATCACAGAATGAGTCTGTGAATGGACCACCGGGGGTCATCTTGTCCAACCTCTCTGCTCAAGCAGGGTCATTCCATGGCACAGGGTTGTGTCCAGATGGTTCTGGAATACCTCCATTGAGGGACACTCCCCACCCTCTCTGGGCAGCCTGTTCAGTGCTCGGTCACTGCCCAGTAAAGAGGTTCTTCTTCATGTTCAGGTGGAACTTCCTGAGCATCAGTTTCTGCCAAGGAGTGTGCAGCGTGCTGTGCTTCCCACAGGGGTCTTGTTAGTCACTCAGAAAAAGGAAACTGCATTTGAAGAAGTTCACCTTGGTATTTCAAGGATGAGAGCTCAAATCAAGCTTGCTCTTACAGAAAAAATAAATGATCTGTTGAAACAATTAAACTGCAAAATGCCACGCTGTGCTATTTTGGCTGTGATCTGAGTCATGACACACCTTCCCCCATTCGTGTGGGAGAGATCTCAAGTGGAATGCAAGATTAATTATTCGGTGACGGTTGGGTTTTCTTCCACCGGAGATTACCTCTTTGCTTAGCTATGAGCTGCTGGTGGCAGCTCCTGTCCATATCCCCAGTAAAAGCAGGTCCCTGTATCACAGAAGTGAGTCAGAGACCACTATGAGGTGCAGCTTCACCTGGTGCAGTAAATGGGGATTGTTTCTATATATGCTGCACTTCTAAACTGTTCTTGTTTAACAGTCCCCATGTGACCTGCTGTGTTTACTCAGAGACCAATTTGATTTCAGAAAGGCTCTGTGCAGTCACTGCAGCCTGTCTTGATGTTATCAGCTGTGAGATGAGAGTCATAGATCTTAATTCTCACTGTTAAGGAGTGTCAAAAATACACAGCAGGAGCCCATATGTTATGTGTATATTACTTAGACCTGCCTGTTATCCCTCAGGCAGCATTTTTTATATATTGAGACACAAAAATAATACAATCACGCTGCTTTGGATGTAATGTCTATAACTGTGTTCAATCCATTCCCACATGGCCAGAAAAGGTGGTCTTTGCACTGTGCCTCTCGTTATTAAATGCAGACTGACATGAAAGAAAGAAGTGGTGAGGATGAATCCATACTCAGATATAGCATCACATTAAAAGGTCAAAAACAAAACTGAAGTTTCGTCAATATTAGACATTGTTCTGTTTCTTTCTGGAAAAAAAAAGCCTATCCTTTACTCCCCACACTGAAAAGCATTTACACTTCATTGCCCAATTATCTATGAAGGTTCTCCAATACTAGCGCAAGTGCCAAAAGAAGAGTCAGAAAGCCTGTAGGCATGGATGAATGACAGGTTTGTTTTTATGACTTCCTACAATGAAATGAGAAATGACTTTACTTTTCTGAGAGTGGGAATCACAAAGAAATTTGGTCAAACATGTAGTGTGAAATCTTGCTTTCAACAAAGCGAGAAGCATTTTCAGCGAACGCGAAGGTATGGCTTAATGAAAGTACCCGGAAGCCAAAGCCTTTTAATCGCTTTGGGCCTAAGTGTAAAAAATCCTAACGCCAGTACTAATACGAATGTCTATCATTTCACTAATGTCAGGTAAATCCAAACAAAATGAAAATCCAAACAAAATGAACAGACCATACCTTTGGGCTGCGTCATCAAATGACTTCTGGTGATGGGATTCTTATGGCCATGTTGAGGAGCAAGGTGGGTTTGCTTCCTCCTGCCTTGGGCCCCATGTGGGAGGCTGCTTGGCCACAGCCAGATAAGGATCCTCACTGCTGTGGGCTGTGGCTGAAGCCACAGACTCACCTGCTCCTGGTCCCTTTGGGGACAGCTGACTTGGCAATACTTGGTTTGGCTGTGCTTGTGATCTCTTCTGGCACCAGGCTGTGATCAGGACTCTGCTGTTCTCTCTGATCCCGGGGCTGTACCACCACCGTGTCCTTGGTCTGTAATTCCCTCACAGCAGCACCATGGAGCAATTTGGGATTGTAATTCCCTCACAGCACCATGGAATACAAGTTGCATTTTCTGCCAGGATCGTTCCTGGCTCCACTGGCTGTGCTCCCAAGAAGTGCCATGTAGGCCTGTGAAGGGAGCACAAGAGTAACGCCTGTTGTGCCCTCCTCTCTTCAGAGTCATCTTTAGGTGTGGGTTGAAGGGCATGAAATGGCAGCTGGCTCCATACCACATGGTGACCTTTTGGGAGTCTCCTCTCCACAACAGGGAGAGGCTCAATAACACCTGGGGTGCAAGTGGCCTTTTGTGAGGTTCAGCAGGCACAGCCACTCCGTGAATACAGTGGTTGGCCAAAAGCCTTGGTAAAAGGGCAAATGACCAGTTTCTCTAGAGATTAAAAAGGTATAAAATGGGACAGGATAGAACATCTTGCATCACTGTGGACAGGAGGGAGAAAGGATTTCCTTGGTGAAGGGTGCTTTTTTCGTCCTGCATGATCCAACCAGCTGGTTCCTTTCCTTGTCTTTCTAGCCCTCATCAAGTCTTACTCCCCCATCCATACGAGCTGCTTACACAGCCTTATTCCTTCTGCCAGTCTCTCCACTGCCTCCCAGGAAGCAGACAGCAAGCAAATCTCTCCTCACCCTCCCCCCTTTCCTGAACTGCATGGCACAGCCACTTGTCAGCCACGTTTTTCTCTAGCAAAACACGTAGCCCTCAGCCCGTGATGTTTCCTCAGGGTTGTGGAGGCAGCAGTCACAGCCGCATGCCAGAATGCTCAAAAGGTCAGAAAAGACATAGAGGGCCAGGACAGATACAGTCAGAGAAACCATGCTTGTTCAGAAGCATGGATTGAGGTGCCCTGGGCAGTGAGGGTAGAGCAGGCACACCTAAACCTTTCCTCTAGAAAACTGAATGGGATAGGAAAGTCATTGAACTCCACTCCACGCTGCTCAGTTGACCCTGCTAATGAAGGCATGGTGAGACACAGAGGGTCATCTGGCTTCTCCAGCTACCCACAGACTGCAGAAGATGAGCATAAAGCTGCTGAAGAAATAGTCCTTGCTCAGTCCAGATGGAAGGGCTCAGCCAGTTCCTTGCAGAAGCTGTGTAGGACACAACAGCCATCAGGGCCGCACTGTTTGTGCAGCCTGTGAAGTTTGCACATTTGTGTCTAGTCTGTCAATCAGGACCTGCCATACTGTAGTCAACAAAAAAAGCACATTCCATTTATTTGCAGTATTTCATAGCATGTGGTTAAACTAGCCCTGCTCCCCGCTGTTGTGCTGGTATGGCTTCGCCACCAGCAGCACAGAGGGCTCTCAGCCTCTTCCTCTTCATGCTGTGCATGAGGACTTTCCGCTTCTTCCACTCCATGCTGTGAATGACCCTGCTTGGGAAGGAGGTTTCAGCATCCCCTTTGAATCTGATGCTGGAGGAGGGGGAAACACGGATACCACGAGGCCTCCTGGGGCAGCCTGCCGGGATGTCTGCAAATGTGTGTTGGTGGGTCCACCAAGGCCCACTGACCACTGAGTGGCAGTCCTTGTGGGTTACATGGTTGGAGCTACTCTGGGGTGGGGTCTGAATGGGAGGATGGGATTGTCATATAGGGGAATCTGTGGAGAGCAGTGTCCAGGATGCTTCAGTGATATGTCTGACACCTAAAGTCCAAACTGAGGTTTGGAGGATGGCTGCGGGATTTAGAGGATGGCTGACAAGGGCCACAAAGAGCTTGAGAAAACTCAATGCCTCTTTCTTCTTCCCCCAAGCAAAGGCTGTTCAGGCAGACCCCGTTCACTCTGGGTGTCCTGAGGAGCTGCCATGGCCGTGTGTGAGGCCTCTCATTCTGCCTCTGCCTGTGGCCCAGCTCTGGGAGGAGGCCTGGACAGCAGGTCCTGAGGGTCACCTGGAGCAGGACAAGGAATGTCAAGCAGGAACATGATCAGAGGGAAAAGGCATGTGCAAAAGGTTTTGTGCTGGAGAGGATGGCTGGGGTGTGGTATGGCAGGGGGACAAACAACTTCTGCAGGAAGGCAGAGCTTTGAATCCTAGCATGGATTTTTGGTCCAGGGAACCAAAATTCATGTTATCCAAAATGGCACAGCAGTGCATGCCACAGCCAGAGGGATCTCAGCACGGCTGGATTTAATGTCCTGATCCACTCCTGTTGCACTGCATTCCTTGTTAGCAGGCAGTGCTCAGGCAAGAACTTCGGTGTTTTCATTTGCAGGGAGCCAAGCAGGCAAATATTTCCTTGCATCTTGTAAGCTGTTTTGAAGAAGTGCAAATCTAACACCCTAGACTTGATGCCAGACCCAGGAAAACTTCAGGTCACTTTCTGCGTTTCCCCACACGGCTCCTGCCAAAGTGATAATGTGAGAAAAAGTTGCTGTTTTCCTGCACAAGCTCTGCTGTAGCCAGGGAAGATGTGCTGACCTTGGGGTTGGATATCTTGCCAGCTCTCTTGTCACCACTGAAAGTGTTATTTAACATTGTCTCTGCTGATTTTCGTTTTCACCACTTTCCTTTTTGTCCTTAGTGCTTTTTAAGACATCGCTCGTTAAAACCAGGCCATAGCCTTTACAATGATTTTGGAGAATGTCCTCGCAAAAGTTCCATCTGGGAAACCAAGAAATTATGTAGTTGGGTAGGAGTTAACAGGAATATTATCCATTAGCATTCATTTACTTCAAAGTAGTAAAGACAAGTGGCATTTTAAGCACAGGACTGAGTTTGGTGAGTGTTGAATGCCTGCATTTCAGTGGGCTCACAGTAAGCTCCTCAATGTGACTATTTATTCTATGTAATAGAAAGATAAATTTAGATTTAATGGTAAATTTAATTATTATTATAGTTTTTTCCATTATCATTTTGTGTGACTACTACTATTTTTAAATATCTTTTAAATATACTTTCCTTTAATAGAAGACTTGACAGTGAGCCAGAGCATCTTAAAGATTTTGTTTTATTACATTAAGAACTTTTAAAGATGGGAATTGGAGTTGCTCGGAAGAGAAAATCCTAGAGATGTGTTTTTTCGATTTTTCTGAAGGAAATTATTTAGCAAGTAGAACATTTGTCTTGCACGATGCTTATCAGAGAAGACAGAATTTAAAAAAATTGTACATTGAAAAAATAGCGTCTGATTACATACAACATGTTCTGCCAGATATTCTGAGACAGCACCAGAAGGCACCACATTTCAAGTGGCAACAACATGTCATGGAAATATCTGAAATGTCTCCTTCTCAGTAAAATGTCTGTTTACCATGCACTTGTTATCAAGCTGGCTTGTTTACTTTTACCTGAATTTCCCCATTTTTCAATTGTTAGATATATTTTCTTTTTTTCAGAAAGAGTCTTATTTTGTAATATAAGAGTATAAAAAACCATACTATTTGTTTTAAAATATATATTTAAAGGTAATTCATTCCTACAGCAGATATGTTGATCTCATTGATTCATATTGACTTCAGTCTCTTGTTCTCATGTACATAAATAAAGACAACAAAAATAAAGTCTATTTCAACAGCTTCTTCACCTGTGGTGTTCCTGGTGATGAATCAAAATAGGCTGATTTAGGGGAAGATACAGAGTGTGTGGAGCAGCAATAAGTAAAGGGCTTGTGTTGTTCATACCCTAATATGGCTCACTTGACTGATGTAGTCTTTCTGGGTATCCTCAGGCATATTCCTTGGCATGTTTGTGCTTGAATACCCTGTCTGAGATGGGATAACAATATTTTTTCTGTCTGTCTAGATGGTAATTTCCTTGTGACAGAAACTGGATCTTACAACATGTTGGTGCAGAATCCACTGGTGTGATCCACTAGTGCTGCTTCTTGATATTGATGGTAAGTAACAGCTTGGACAAATATGAAAATTACATGTCAATTCCTCAGCTGACATCTCAGTACAACCTAATTTCACATATTTGAACAAGTGCTTTTTTTCTGCTTGGCAACAGCCTCACAGGTCAAAACATGATTTGGATTTATCAAAATCTCCTAGTATCACCTTTGAATCAAAAGCTCAAGTGCCTCTGAAGCTGGACAGAAGATACTGTGAATACAGGGTGTTTTGCTATGTGTATAGGGTTTCCTTGAGGTATGCAGATTGGGGCAGGAGGAAAAGGAGTGGGAGAGGAATTGCTGGAAATCTGGAACAGGCTGTTTCCTCTCCTCTAGCAATTGTTCTTCCATTCTTGTGTCCCCATACTTAAACTGGGGCAAGCCAGAAGACAGCAGTTTCATTAGTACAGTGTATGTCTGTTGAGTTTTGGAAGAACACCCTTCCAGGTCTTTAAGCTGGCATTCAGCAGTGCCTCACAACACCGTGTATCCTGAGAAAGGGCTCGCTGGCCTGCTGACGATGGGAAGAGCATGGAAAGGGTGTTGATTTCACTGTTTGTCATGTGTTGAGACATACAGGGGGTATGATGAGACCATTGCACTGCAGGATTTGGTGGAGGAATCTTAGAAAAAGACTAGCAGAGGAAATCAGTGGAGAGGGAGTTTGCCAGCAAGGAATAGGAAGAAAATACGGCAGGAATGGTAGACTGGAGAAAAAGATATGTTTTACAAGATTTTTACACTGGCATTTCAATTCTCATGCCCAAAGAAAATGAACTGCTGAACCTTCTCCTGTTCACCCACAAGTAACCCTTACGTGATGAAACGACAGTGCTGAGGGAAATCATTGTAGGCTGAGAAAACAGTTTCCCTAAGCAATAGCTGTGATTTCAGCTAGCTGTGACATTTGAAAACACAGCCAGACTAACCTGTCCTTTATTCCCTAGCAGCAGAGATGCCCTGTTATGTTCCATAGGCAACTATGATCAGTCACTGTGTTGACCCAAATAATAAGGGAAGCTTCAACTGTTGGGGCATCTTGGAGGTATGAAGAAATGTGGCACTTCGGTGACAGGATGGATGAAAAAGAGAGTGGAGATGGGAAAAGTATTTCTTTAAAAGAAATTCATGTCCCCAAGCAGCTTTTAATCCTAGAAAGAGTAATGCTTGTGTATCTGTGAACCTCTGTACAGACAGGACCTTGCTGTCCCAACCCCATTGCTAACAAGAGCACTGTTTCAAGACATCACTGGGTGAAGAATCCTTACTGCCTATTTTTAGCGCTGGAAAATTGAAAGACGATGTGATTGTTTTGAAGAACAGCTCTTCTTGTGGTGCCTGGATGGTGATGCCAAGTTGCATGGATTTTTGTCATTCCGGTCCCCACCAGGGGATCAGAACATGACAGCTTGAAGAGCCAAACACTGGACAGCCAACAGCAGAGGGTTTATCACCATCAGACCAGTGCTGATGGCTCAAGGAAGAGCCCCACATTTCATATCAATGAAGAGAGAACCTTTCACTGTGCTCAGGGTGTACCTGCATTGCACAGGTAAGTGCACACTGGAGAGGCAGGGTGGGCAAACTAGTCTGGGCACCAAAGTCATGGATCTACATGTAAATGCACTTGTTTAAATATACTTGCAGTATCTCTATCCTATCCAGTAATCTCAGGTTTTTTAAACCACTCCGGAGTACTGACTCTTTTAAATCTCATCATTTCCTAGTCTCAGACATCTGGTAAACTCCATCTGTGCTGTGGAACTATGCTATTTCAAGGTCATGCATTTCAGTAAATGATTCCTAGTGCATTTTGCTCCTCTGTGGATTTAGAGTTCTCAGAATTAACGAGACAGATCTCTGCAGCCAGCTGAGATACAGAAATACTGGGACAATGAATTCTAGAAAAATCACATCCAAACATTATTCTGTGGGAATGGGTCATGAAGGGTAAAGGGATATAGGACAGAGGTTGGAAGTGAGTGGCCTTACAAAAAGTGAGTTTGTAGGAAATAGCAGAATAGGCAGTTTGCTAAATAAATGCCATGAAGCACACACATCACCTCAGTGCAAAAGGAGGATGGGAATTTCAGTCGGACCAGTGCCTCAATCATTAGCTCTCCTTTGATCTCAGCATAAGGAGGAAATATGCAGAAAATGAAATGTAGGTCATCATACTAAAGAGTTGTACTAAAATGGTAATGCAAGCCTTTATCGTGAAAATTACACTGTAAGTTAGCCAGAGAAAGAAAATGCAAGGAAGGATGTTTCTGAAAGTATATATGTAAAAGGAGGGAGTTCAGGCTCAGGTGGTGTAGAATACTAAGAAGCAAGGAAAAGCACCAAGGAAAGGGAAGTATTTTTTCATGTTTTTTTCTGTAATATACCTAACTGCAATCAAATAACTAACAAATTCTTGTCTACAGGCAGAACAATATGTGCATTGTTTCTGAATTGCATTCTCTTTTTTTAGAACTTTTCTTTAATTCTTGTGGTTATTCACAAGTCTTGTTTTCTTGCCTAGCATGCAGCTTCTGAAAATGTAGGACATGCACTGTCTTGTTTCATAATCTAGGTTATTATAAAATATTTAATAATACTAGATTGTGTGACAACTTCTGGATTGCTGTGTGCTGCTACCCTCAGTTTTGTCAATGAACCACCGAAAATCACTGGGTCCAGTTGTCCCACCTGCCCTGCTCCAGCTTTAGTGCTGCCATCCAACATAGCACAGGGGCTGTGTGATAGCCTAATTATAAGCATAGAGAATCATAAAACCATAGAATAGCCTGTGCTGGAAGGGATCTTAAAGATCCTGCTAGTTCCAATGCCCCTGCCATGGACAGGAACACCTTCCACTAGACCAGGTTGCTCAGAGCCCTGTCCAGCCCTGCCTTGAATACTTCCAGGGATGGGACATCCACCACCTACCCTGGGCAACCTGTTCCTGTGCCTCACCACCCTCACAGTAAAGAATTTCCTCCAAATATCTCATCTAAACCTGCTCTCTTTTACTTTGAAGCCATTCCCCCTGGTCCTGTCACTGCATGCTTGCATAAAAAGTCCCTCTCCATCTTCCTTCTCAGCTCCCTTTAGGTACTAGAAGGTACAATTAGGTCATCCTGAAACCTCCTCTTCTCCAGGCTGAACAAACCCGATCATGAAAGACAGCACCAAGGTATAGGATGCATACTGCTTCCTCCTACACTCAAAAGCCAGTTAATGGATCATGGGAGAACAATATTTTTGATTTGACACCATTTGTTCTTGGAGAAGGACATATTTGTTGTCAGTTGCCTCCTTGTTTTCTTAGAGGTATTTACAAATAGTTTAATTATTTGTTTTAATATTTGTTTCTTCCAGAAAATGAAATTAGAGTGACTGATAGAAAATTTTCTACTCTTCCTTTTCTCCCTTTTTAACGTATTTATCCTCTTCATTCTCCTCGACTTCTCAACCACTTTCTATAAAGTTCTAAGGGTAACCACCAATGCCTCTGAGACTGCTAACTATATACCTTACAACAAATGTCAGACTCAGATGATTGAGTCCAACCTACCTAATTTCTATCCCTCTCTTTCTCTAATCAAGTTTAACTATCACGTAAATGGATCTAGAGCAGTACTGGTGCAGGAGCTTTGGAAAGTAGAAATGTGGCTTTCTTCGCTGCACTATCTTGCCAACTCCAAAAAAGCAATAGAAGCCAACTAAGAGGTGCCCACAAACCTTCAGGTTTTTGCAAGGTGAGTAGCAGAGCTCTCTTGGGACAGGTGCTAAAAACTGCTTCTCCATTTTGGGGTAGCAGGATCATGAATGATGGAAAGGTATATGAAAATCTGGCTGTTCCCGAGGTTGAGATTCAGAGACGGGTTTGAATAGCTCTATGTTTCCTGCATAAGAACCATCTTTTTATTATGCTGCGCCTTGTAACTCTGGAAACATCATAAATGTAAGAAAGGAAACGGTCTCATGAGCATTAGGGGATAAAAAGTTTCTTATATCCTGTATGAGGGGAACAGAAACCAGCAGTGTTTAACCTTTTGGTGGTGAAGGAAAAAACCCAGTTTCTGAGTCTTGTGGGGGCAGAGGTTCTGATCATACTGTGGTGGTACGTGGAGTGGCTGTGTGCATTAATTAAGGTAGCTCATTTTCTGGCCAAGGAAGTCCAGCTGTGGTTTGTGGAATTGCCTTTCGCAGCACTGCCGGTCCATCCCCTTCCGAAGCCCCCCACACTGTGGAGGTGGTGTGTGCAGTGAACTTGGCTGCTGAGCACCATCAGGCTGGAGGGGCCCTCCTGCAGTGCAACAGGAGAGAGAGGCAGTTCTGTGGGGTGTGCCGATGTGAGTCTGGCAGGCTGGGAATCCTCCGAGCCACCCTCACGCAGGTAGCACGTGCTGCCATTAGGGACACACACCGAGACCAGCACAGGGACAGAGAGCTGCAGGTGTTACCTCAGCTCTCAACTCTGAACTCACCACCCACAGGTTCTCTGCAGCAAGTCAGAAGATGCAGGGCTCTGCACTCTCACTGGGGGTGTGTTGTGGTGCTGCATGGCAGCTGCCTTTCCTGAGCCAGCCCTCAAACTGCCCCTGCATCGCGAAATGGTGGATGGAGTTACCCACCAAGGAATGGACACCATAACACAGTCTCCCCTGGGATGGTGGGAGAGCCCTAACCAGGCAGGCCTGGCCTTGTCCTATCTCTCTGGCCCGGAGACAGCTCCGAGAAGAGGCCATGAAGACCCCTGTGGTCTGCAAGGGGTACAAACAGCAACTGAGGGCAGGTGTGGAGCTCACCAGCCTCTGGAATGCTCCCATGGGGTCCCATGCTGTGAGGAAGATGGGTCAGTGGTGACCATACTAAATGGACAGAGGTTTGTGGTGTGAGGCACTAGCTCCATGGTACAACATGGACAGGGCCACCCTGCACCAGAGGGAATGCCATCTGCACTGAGCTTATTTCTGTGGTGTGTCACAACCTGTGTTTGTACCCCTGCTTACTGCCTTCAACTTGAAAGAGATCAGGGAAGGTATACCCACCTTTCCAACAGAGTAAGGGTCTTCTTCCAGCTAGGAATTTTGAGGCGATTGGCATTGGGATCACTTTCTCATTTTTAAGGTCTATGGGGAAGGTCTAAAAGGTACTAATTTGGGTTTCCTTCCTGCCTCTTTTTTATCCTAGTAACACAATTAAATAAACAGATAAATCAATACATGTGTAAAAATAGATAAATACATATTGTCTAAATATACCTGGAATCACATATTTCAAATCAATCGAGATTGGATTGCTTGGTTTGGTAGAGGATTGCCTGAATGCCCAGGTGTGCAACACCTGAGCTGCTCACTAAAGAGCTGATGCTGGTGCACTCTCTAAAAAAAACCCCATAAATTGGCCCACATCTTAATTACTCAAGGCAGTTATGCAAATGTTAGGGAAAAGGTGTAGTATCACATACTTTAAAAATCTTACTAAAAATCCTATTCCTACACAGTTTATTTTACTCTTTTCTCTTGGGATATTATTTGTCTGTAATTGTTACTGGGTATAAACACTTGTGAATCGCTAAAGTAATCATGATAATTAATAAAAATTGACAAGCCCATCTTAAACATTACAGCAAAAGAAAAAAAAAATTAGGACTTCTCTTTTGTAGATCAGTTTCAAGCCTCAAAGAAAATGACACATTTTGAAGTGTTTACTACAGACTACTTTACTGGGATAGGTAGATGCAAAAATAGATCAAGATTTATAAAAAGCTGTAGCTACTTGGCTGAAAATAGTTTTACTTTTTACTCAGATAGAAACTAATAAGTATGTCTGAGGAGAAACAGCTTGTTTTTCTCCCAGTTTCTGGGTGCTCATTGCTCGTTAAATAGTTCATGTTTTTTGTACAGACAAGAACAATTATTGTCTGTTTTATTCTGAAGTAGGTCTTACATTCCTATTCCAAGGAAAACCAAATTGTTTATATCTTTTTTCCCAAGCTTTTTGTGTCAGGGCTTTGAGAAAGCCAGTTTCCTCGAATATTCTTGTGGTCAGCAGTGGAGTCCTTGGTGGGAATTGCAGCACCTGGATGTCCTTTAGGTGACACTATCCGCATGGTAGGAGGGGTGAAGTTTAAGGCCTGTCTGAGCAAGGTCGATAAACAAATGCCAATGATAGGTACCTATATAATCCTAAATCAGTGGAATAACTCAGAGTTAAAGTTACCTGCCACTGACTCATGTCCCAAAGATATTTGTAACTTTTTTCTGTGCTAAGCCTGAGAACAAGTTTTCTTCTAATTAAGCTTTTATGCTCTCACTGAGCACTTTTTGGCTTTCAGTATGTCACTTACTGCATACACATCTTCTAACCTTCCAAACCCACATCTTTGCCAGGCTGCCAATGTAAAATAAAGTTCTGGATCTTTCCCTCAAGCACTTCCTGAAGTCTTTTTTTTCCCCTGTCATTATATAAAGCACTATGGTGATCTTTCTTTTAAGCTTGCCATCTGGATGTCATTCTTGATTTTGTCTCTTTTTAAATATGCATATTCAGGCTAGACCTGAAATGACGCAGCTTCTTTCTATGCAACGTTTCTAAAAGCTGTACTTTCTTTCCCAGCTGCTTCATCAGAACTTTGGTCATGGCTTCATCAGCTCAAGTCTTGGTATTTCAAGTTCTTCCTCTCTGTTACGAAATCCCACATTTTCTACCTCCCTAGGGATATAAAAACTAGTGCTGCGAAATTTATTTTCCTGGTTGCATGGAGCATTCAAACTCCTTTTTGAATCTTCCCCTGCTGCCTCCTATCACTCACAGGTTTCTTGTCTTCACCTGCTGGGTAAAGTGCCTCACCACTCAAGTCTTTCCCAGGTTACCTGATCTTGAAGTGAATCCTGGAGTGCGTAGCGTCCTCATCTCCACGTCTTTATTCACATGTACACCCTTTGTCTTCCGAAACCAGGGCACACAGAAAGGGCTATTCCTAAGGTGCTGACTTGAGTCAGGGCTCGAGGTGCAGGGAGTAGAGAGTGGCACTTCCAGGGCTGCATCTGCCCTGGCTGCCCTGGTTTAAGACTGTCCCTATACTTGATATTCTCTCGCTCTACATATGTTTATGCAACAAGGAGTAAACAATTCTTACTGGCATCTTTGGGTGCAATTACAAAACTACAAAGCCCACTGCTGTTCATTAATTGCAATCCATCTCCTGTTTTTCTGTGATCACTGCCTTGTGCTTTGAAAGAATATAACTCTATTTATGAAACTAGATTTCAAAATTTACAAATGCCAAGAATTTAACAGCAATATTTTTTTGCAATAGAATCTTTTGATCATAATAGATGATTGTGTTACTTTAACCCTTTGTCACATCTGTTTAAAGAACAACAAGATTTTCTTCCAGAATTCACAAGATGGGATAGCTATGTCAGTGAGAATATTGATATTGTTTTCAGAATACTGAATTTGTTTTAAATGATGTATAGTGAAACTGAAACCTAAAAAAATATGGGATAATAAAAATGTTTGGGTTTCTATGTAACTTTGAACCAAAAAATCAGATATCCTATTCCAATAGTTTACATAGAGATTAGTGTGTTCTTAAAACTCACTTAAAATCTGTTTTTCATGTCACTGCCATTCCTGGCAGCGGAGCTTATTGGTTACTGTACTAATGGCCAACTGTGACTTTGTAACCGTATTTTTATTAAAAAACACCCAATACTTGATAAATTAGCTGCAACTTCACCTCGTCATAGTCTGTACTTCTGATTTTTATTAAGCTAGAGGATGTAATTAAGAATTAGGAGACTTGTCCTGCTGGATTAATACTCGCATGGCTCCCTGATCCTGACAGTGGCCAGTAATTGATTTGTAGGTGGGAGAACACCAGAACCAGGACACGTGGGAAGAAGCTGGGTTCTTTGTTTAGCCAACCTGCCTTCAGGCTGCCAGTGCTTTAGAGACTTCCCGAGTCAAAACTGCGTCCCTGGTCGCTGTGCTTAGTAGCTGCTTTATGCTGTTTTATGCTCTGTGACTTTGTCTAAGCTTTTGTCACTCACATGCAGTTTCGTTTTCCACAGCCCCTTGTGGCAGCGGCTTCCACAGTGCCATTGATTGTGTCTGTGGAAAACAGTATCCTTTTTTGTTTGTTTAAACTTGTTTCTTCCTACTATTACTGGGTGTCCCTTACTTCTCCTATTTTGAAGCTTTCTCTGTTCAACTTCCCTGTGCTGCTTAGGAATTTACAGACCTCTGTTTTATCTCCCTCTCACTTATCTTTTTTCCGAACTGGAAAATATTAGGCTACGTATTCTCCCCTGTGTGAGTTGTTCCTTATTTCTGAGTGGCCTGGGCAATAAGGAAACTGATGTGAAAAAGCAGCTTATCACGGCAGGAGAATACCACGGCAACCGAGCCTGAGCGCTGGCATTCCTCTTCCAAAATACTGTTGTGCATCCCGGGGACAAAGTATCTCCTCCTGCTACAGTTACACCACTAACTCACAAAGTATCAGTTTGTTTCCTCTGTATCGGACACTCTTCTCCACTGAGACAGAATAGGTGTTGAAGGGTGTTCTTGGTTTCAAAGTTTTGAGGTTTTAAGCAGAGAAATCCAGTTAAAGAATTGCAAAGCTCAGCATGACAAGTTGGGAAATAGTGGAATTAAGATTAGGCTACATCATGGACTTGCTCCCATGCGTGTATATGATATCATACTAGTTCTTAAATAGCTCCACAAGCTGTAGTTTCTCTGTGGATCTCTGTTAGTCACTGCACCAGGCAGTCAGTGCTATCCTGGGTCTGTGGAGGGAAGGAGACTCCTGCCTGTGGGACCCTCCCCTCATTTGGTGCAGAGAGCTCAAATATGTGTTCAATGTTGAAAGTCTGGGTTCCTTGGGTGAATAAGCAGGAGGCTGCATGGATTGCTGTCCCTACCTCCCCACACAGGTCCAGTGTCGTACAGGGCAAGTCCCTTCAGCAAAGATTCCATGCAAGGCTACTACATCTGAGGTTCTGTTTGCAGGGAGGAGGAGTGTGTCTACCTTGCTGATGTGATTATGCCCTTCAGGAACATGATAACAGCTGTCTGTCATTCTGTGTTGGCAAAAGGATGCACGTGTGTACAGGTGTGTAAGATTATACATACATGAGGTCGTTGTTTTATATCTTCACAAAAAGGGAAGTGGAAGCAAAGAAGGAATTCCCTGAAAGTAGGTCTAACAGCAAAACCTCTGCTTTGTTGTATTATGGCCATCTGCCGAGTGTTTTGGGTGTCCAGAAACATCCTGGGCAGTAAGGTATTACCCAAAGAGGCAGGACACCACTGGAAGATCACAGCAGCCTGTCCCCAGCCGAGGTGGTGGAGATGCAAAGGACCAGGGTGGATTCACCACACGCTGAAACCAGAGTGCTCTGACCAGGCACAGAAAGGGGTGAATATGGGACTGTGACACCCAGCTGTGGGCGACGCTTGGAGGAGAGGGTGGACTTGATCTGAATGGCCTAAACGAGTGAAAAACCCATTCACGTGCATGGTCACAAGAAAACCTGATGAGGAGTGGTGAAGGTCTGTAGTCACTACGACTTTTTCCCATTTTTCCCTCTTGGTGGAAGCGACATTATCGACTCTTTGGCTTCAAACCTCTTGAGCCTTGGCTCGGCATCTGTACGCAGGGTCACCAACACCTCCCTCTCCATCCCGTGGGTATCCAGAGCGGCTCATTAATGTTGGTGAGGCACTCAGACAGGCGCCCCACCAAAGCCCATGAGGACGTCGCTAATTACCTCCGCGGCGCGCTGTCTGGCGCGGGTGCAGAGGGGACACCCGGGGGCTGCCACCGCCCGCACGACACAAACACAGCGGCGTGGCGGTGCCGGGCACCCCTCATGCATATGCAAGATGTCATTAGCATGGCGATGAGCCCGGCCCCGGCCCCGGCCCCGCCCCCGGCGGCACATTGTGCCACGGAGCCCCGGCTGGCCCCGCCCCTCGCGCATATCCCACCCTTATTAGCATGTAGATAAGGAGCGCCCCGCCCCCTCATGCATACCCCGGCCCTTATTAGCATGGCGATGAGCGGCCCCGCCCCCGGCGGCCAGTAGTGCCGCGG